>JAOXJP010226536.1:0-39924 GCA_025762735.1 Platanus orientalis | reverse complement strand
AATTTAATATAAATATACATAAAATAAATGTGATAATGCTCATTTTGATTATGATAATTATGCAATTTTAAGCAATTATCATCTAATCTATTACCATATCGGCAGAAACCTTACTAAATTGACTCGAAACATCACCTTGCGGTTAGAACATCACAAAAAAGATCAATTTACACATTTGAAAAAAAATACTAGTTTGTTCGGAGGTACAAGTCTGTGCAAACTGGGTAAAATCAAGTTCGTTTAGACCTATACCTTCGCACACAAGGCGAGAATTTTTTTCTTGTAAAACCGAAAATACTTACCATTGAATGATTTTCTTGCTCGAGTTTGACTCTTTGATGATCCATTGGGTGATTACAATGCTTTCACACAACAATGAGGGTAAAAAAATCGTAGGGTTTGCTCTTGGAGAAAGGGAGGGAAGAACCGTTTTTTTTTTTTTTGAAGAGGCTTAACATTTTAATGAAGGGGTAAGAAGGTCATTTTAGTGAGGGGTGTGGGTTGGAATATTGAAAAGTCTTAAAATGGGGGTGTGGTGGGTATTTTTGGGGGTGCCATTAGTCGCTCCCAGGCTCGCCCTCCCGCACCGACCAAGAGGAAAGCGGCCCCCGCAACCACATGTGGTGTTTCGTTTCGGGTCATAGAGGTTTAAGCTGCTCAAGTAGGGTTTCAGGGTCCTCTGCGTGGAATTATTCTTTTTAAAACCTTCAAAAGAAACACTCTCTTTTATTTTTCCAATTCGATTTTTCAGTCTCGTCCGCCATGAACAACTTATGCCGGACATTTGCAGCAGCTCTTTCTTCTCCTTCGGCAGGGAAATGGGTTCTTCACCCTGCCGTCGTTCTCCAGTCTTCACTCTACACGACGACGTCGACGAAGCAGAGATACAGCAGAAAATCCAAACCTGAGCCCTCGAGCTCAGAATCGAAGGATCTAGGGCTTCCCACTGCCCCCAATACCCCTAAGGAAAATATCACTTCATGGCCAAGGCCTAGCGAAATACCATGGCAGGCGAAGGTTGCCAATTCGGTCAACTTGATTGGGTCCGTTGGAATGCCGGTTCAGTTTCAGGCGTCTCCTGATGGCAAGTACTGGGCGGGGACTGTCATCACTCAGGAGAAAACGTCCGATTTTCCTAATTTATGGTGCGTTAGTTTTGCCTTTCGCTGCGTAGCTCTGTTTAACAAAGTCTTTGATGTAGTTCATACCTACATGTAGTTGAATAGACGGGTTAGGGGCCTACTAGAATATGATTTTATTTGGCGAAAACAATTAGGGTTTGTGTTAACTCAGTTTTGGATTAAGTAGTGATTTAGATTGATTGGCTATGCCAAAGATGTTTCAGGAATGTTTTCTCATTAGGATAGCAATAATAAAACAATTCTGGAACTAGTTCTTGATGGTTGAAATAGTTACTGTTGAGAAAGATGCCTGATTTGAACTTCTTATGCACAAAAGATGAAGAAAGGAAGGCAAGTATCGAGAAGAATGAGCTTCAAAAACTAGATTATTAGTTGGTATGGCTAAGAGATTTCTCAAGAGAAAAGCCGAATTTCATTCATCACAAGAAGTTCAAATTCTTTCAAGTTTCAATAACATATAATTCAACCCGTTTTTATTGACAAAACTACACTACCAATCCTAAACAAACTTGAACTTTCAATAAGATACTAAAATGTTTCTTAATTAAATTAAAACTTAAAAATTAATAATTTCATCACTTTGATACTTGCCCTATTTTGGCCATATCATTCTTAGATTGCTTTGGATTTGCAAGACATTTGAGTGTTGAAATGTTAACTAAATAACCTTTCAAATGATACCAAAATCAAACCAAATGGGCAGATTTTGACTTCCAAAAGTAAGGCCTAATAAAAAGCAGCGAAAATAAGACTCATTTAAAAAAAAAGAAATGATGACTTATTAAAATAAGACTTTTTTAGATACAAAGAAAACACTTACATCTTAATATACTAACTTGAATTGCATAAGGAAACCAAATCAAGCTCTAATCTAATTACTAATTTACTTGCTTGGAAATCCATCTGGGTCCCAAAGACAACTATATTATCAGAAAACAAAGAGAGTTATTGGTGGTTTAGCAATTGACCTATATCGACCCAATAACTAGCCCAAAGGAAGCCCAAGCTTAGGCACACTGACAAGACCATATTGGGCCTAGGCCCACAATGAGGCTCAATTGAATGAAACTAGGACTATTATTCTCTCTAAGTTTGAAAAACTCAACCTCATTGTGTTGGCCTTCAAACTCTTTTGCTCTCCCTTCTTAACCACTTTTGGTGCACAAGACTAGTTGAATGGAAGCTTCTTCTTCGACTTTGTTTACCCTAGGTTTGACGAGGCCCAAGCTTTGACCAGGTTTCTTCTCTATGGATCTCTATTTGGTCACCTTTTTATGCATGGAAAGTTTTCTTGATGTGTATCTTCTTCACTATTTTTTATGGATTTTTTTCCTTCAAAGTGGACAAGGTAGGAACTGATGCTACTAGTTTCAATGGGTGGAACTGAGTAGGAGACTCTTGCTTATATCAGATGTCATGTTTGTGAGCAATTGTAACAAATTTGATTAGAGTTCCTCCCATGAATTCTGCTCTCGTCTAAGCTCATTGCTCTCAAAAGTAATATAATCTCTCTCAATAAGTGACATTTGCATATTTTTTCAGTGTAAGATTGATGGCCTTATTTCTACATTTGAAAGTTCTAACTGCATGGACTCCTCTATTGTGTACTTCAGCCAATCTTGATATTCCTCGAAACTCAAGGGAGTATTGTCTGATACACACTTGTGCATCATGGTGAAACTTGGCGTCTGTATCAGATTGCTTTGATACCAAAATTGATATACTTCAAATCTTGCAGGGAATTGAATCTATGGGTCATGGGCCACTAAGATATTGTTTTGTTTGGCAGAAGCAATTAGGGTTTGGCTTTGGGGTTCTTAACACAATCTTTTGGAATTGATAATTGGGAAAACCATTTAAATGAAGATTTAGGTTTCACAGGCTATGGCTAAAAGGTTTAAGAATGGTTTCTCAAAAGGGTAGGGATGATGAAGCAGTCAATAAAAATAGTTTTTGATAATTGGAATGGTGTATGGTCCCTGCCGAAAAAAGAAAAGAAAATATGATTGGAATGGTTAGAATTGAGACCAATGGCTAATCTTGAACTTTTCCTGCACAAAAGATCAAGAAAAGCAATGTGAGAATCAAAGGAAAACATTAACAAACTTCAAGAAATAATAAGTTTTTTTTTTTGAGAGGTAAATAATCAAGAGAATTTCCTTTGGAGAAAGGGTGTAGTTTTATTCATCAAAATAACTCCATTGTGTTTCCACTTACAAATATTTTTCTTATTTATAGACAAAAAGCAAACCTTAACTAGTAAGAAACTATCTAAAGTGATTCCTAATGAAAACATTATGAAACCATCTAATGTGATTCCTAACTAAAGTCTAAACTTTAAAATAAATAATTCCCATTATAAACTGATGCTATGCCAATATTTTGGCCATGACTTTTCTAGATCTTCCTCAGATTCACAAGATGTTGCGTTTGCTGGATGAGGCTAAGGTAATTTTTGAATCTTGGCCTTCCAACCTGGGCTGATCTGGGGAGAGTTACATGTGTAATTGAGCTGGCCCAGGGAGATAGTCTCCAGATGGCATGATTTAGAGTGTCTGGTTCTGGATTCAGATGGTCTGGAGAAGCTCCAGATTGGGTCTGTTTGATATGATTCCAAATTGGTTTGGTCTGAGATTTACTCCTAGTTTCTGTCTGTTTGAGGTTTAGTTTCAGACCTAACTATTTCTAAAGTGAGGATTGGTTGTCTAGGGTTTCTGAGAACAAAGTATGGAAACTAACGGTCAGGTCAAAGGGGTTTGGACCTAAGGTTTTAAAGACAGAGTTTGATCCTATACCTGGAAGGACATTGGGCTAGGAAAATTGAACATGGGCTTGAGGTTTAGGCGTATATGCTTGAGTGAAGATTTAAGTTTAGAGTCGATTAAAACAAGTAGAAAATTTTTGATTTCATGCATATTTTGCTCCAAGGAATTATGGATATTTTGCTGTAATGTTTCAAAATAATGGAAAAACTGTGAACATTTCGCTATTATCACAGTGCATTTTTTATGAAACTTCAAGGAATGATAAGATAAACATGAGTACACACTTAAGTCTCAAACAACTATAAAAAACATTTATGTATAGGTTAATCATATAGGTAAGTTTTTATAGTAAATGGCTACTAAACATTTCAAATTGTATTACTACTTTGTCTTATATTCTTCTCAAATAAGACTTTTGTAAATAAATTTTATGTAACAATGTTATGCAAAGGTTTCCCTGACACATATTATTTGTGTTTGTGTTTTGGTTTATCTAATTTACATGTTTGTGTGTGTTTCTATATTTATATAATTTTCAATTATTACATAAGTTTGATCATTTAAATCTATAATTTTTTATTGGTTAATAAATAAAAATTTGATCATATTTTTTATCATAAAGGATTGGGAGTGGAGTTGTTATTGACTTATTATTACTTTAGAATCAACAAAACAAAAAGGTTATAGTAAAAGAATGGATTTGTGGTGGATTTTTGCTTGGGTAGATTATTTCCATTCAATATATATATATATATATATATATATATATATGTATATATAATCTCTTTGAAGTTTCTATGAAATTTTGTAGTTCTTTTTTTGTATTCCCCTAATATTTTATGTCACCACCCTAGAAGTGGGGAAATTTTGACAAATTTGGCTAAGATTTTGAACCATGGATTAAAAGTTGACGGAAGTCCTTAGGGATTAAGAGCTGGTCATATAAACAGGGTTTGTGAGGCAAGCATAAAACTAAAGTCTTGGTTTAATTAAGGAAGATGGGCATGGAAAAAGTTAAGGTTTCATTTGTTTCTTAAACACAAAACAGTAAGGAGATTAGAAAGACAAAGTTGAAGCAAAAATATCTTACTTCTTTAAGCTTTCAGATTTATTTAATCACCCAATTGAGACCTAAAATCAAGTTTTTCTTTTAATTTGATTAGATTTCTTTTGAATTTTTTGGGGATGGTTTCGTTAGATTTTCTCATAGAAAACTTGTCGGACTTGCAAAAAATTCATTGATTTTTTGTTCTTTTTATGAGTTATTTTCCTCGACTCTCTACCCTATACAAGTCCACTTATTGTGTTTCTTGACCAGTTGATTAAATTAAAGCTAATTCTCTTTGGGAGGTATTTTAGGCTTATTTGCTTTTCAATATGCAAGATTTCTTTGGTGGACTATGTTCATGTAGATTGTGGCCATTGCAAATTAGACAGTGACATAGATTTGCGAAAGAACATCATTGTGTTTGTTTCTTGCGTATTTTACTGGTTCAAAACATTATTATTATTATATATATTTTTTTCTTTTTTTTATCCCACAATAATCTTTAGGCAATTTTTAAATTTCTGTGAAAAGAGCTCACTTGCTTTTGTTCTTGTTATTAATCAGGATTCCGATAATTTTTGAAGGTGATCTGGCACATATTGCTGCTTGCCATTTGAAGGAAAAGGATCTTGTTTATATAGGAGGGCAACTAAGTGCAGATCCACCACAATTCACTATAGAACAAGGCCAAGCAAATGTGCAGGTAGAATTTATTTGGGAATTATAGACTGCCTATTTTTTTTATACATACAACTTGAATGTCCATTTTTTTGAAAGTGAAATTGCATTAAGATAAAAAAGGGATGAGAAATCCCCAAGAAAACAGCCAACAAGAGAGGTACAGGCCTATTTACATGAAAACATATTCCCCCATCCCTGTATAGTACTCACAACAGAGTAATCCCTCATATGTTTGCAGCGTAAACCCCAGAAACAGACCAAATCCTTAGCCTTGGAAAAGACAACAAAATCTGGTTCCTGATATCCCTCAAACATTCTTTGGTTACGCTCAAGCCATAGCACCATACAGACCGCTGGTCGAACTAGCTTCCCTAGGGTACTTCCTTTCTTCGATGTATTCCAAATACTCCAAGATTGGAACAACATATCCACACCATTCGGAAAAGACCAAGATAGGCCAATCTCCTTCAAGAACATACTCCATATCTCCGACGCATAGGAGCAATGAATGAAGAAATGATCGATACTCTCTACATTTTTTAAGGCATAGGGGGCATGCATTAGGGAGAATCAAACCTCGGCATTTAGCAACAGTCCAAAAAAAGAATGTTACTTTGGAAGGGATACTAAGCTTCCAAATATTAATCCATAGAGGGTCAGGTGCTACCTTAGACAACTGTGACTCTTTACCAGATATAACATAGAAAATCCCATTTCTGGTATGATTCCAATGAATAATATCTTCCACCTCAGCCTGCAAATGGAAAGGGTCAACAAATTCCATGAGGAAGAGAGTAGCTCTGTCTCCCACTCTCTTACCATACCGTATTTGCTAGCAATAACCTGTCGCTACAAGCTATCCCTCGCATGGCCAAACCTCCATAGCCATTTGGATAACAGTGCCTTGTTCACCAACCGAATTCTGTTAATTCCAAGATCTCTGTTTTTCTTTGGTTTGCAAATGTCATTCCAAGCAACTAGGCGCATCCCATCACCCTCTTTGTCTCTTTTGACACTATTCTATTCTTTTTTCCACCAAAGCCAAAATGACAAAAGGAGATAGGAAATTAGTCAGAAGGCTTTTCAGTATTGAGTTGATCAAAACCACTTTCCCACCTTTAGATAGACAACTCCCTTTCCAACCAGCCAATCTTTTTTAAATTCTGTTAACTACAATACTCAAAGGAGTTGTGCTTTTATAAGAAGCACTAAGAGGGAGTCCAAGGTAAGTAGTCAACAAGGATCCCACTGTGCAACCAAGATTTTTTGCTAGCCTACCTATATGATCCACCTTGCCAACCCTAAACATTATGCTTTTATGTAGATTCACTTTCAGGTTAGAAATTGCTTCAAAGCATCTGATTACAACATCTTAAATACTTAACCTGGTCCTTCGAGGCTTTGCACATGATAACTATATCATCTGCAATTGCAAGTGAGAGACCTTCAACCCATTATTCTGGACCTTGAATCCTTCCAATAAGCCGTATTGAAAATCTTTGGCAAGAAGATGGTGAAGAGGTGGGACCCACACATGGGAATAGTAGGGTCCATATGTGAAGACTATGGAAGTATACATGGGATACATCAAAAAAGGGGGAAGTTTACTTTGATTTGGGAGTTATTGGAGCAATTTCTTATATGGAGGCATGTGAAGCCCACTTGTTTGATTTGTGGGACCATGTGTGTGTTTACTTGGGGAGGACAAGTGGTGGAGCCTCTATTTTTTATGTTCTTTTTCTTCAGTTTATTAGGATTTTATTGCTTTATTTGATGTTTTATTAAATATTAGAGGTAGGGACATAAAGAGAATTTCAGCTTTTATATAGGGTATAAGTGGGAAGTGTCATAAAAGCCTTTTAAAAGGCTTGGTCGACCAGCCCTTAGGGGGACATGTTTTTCTCTTTATTTCTTTTATATTTTTGGTTTCTAATTCTTGTAAACCAAGAGAGAAACCCTATGTATCATGGGCTATAAAAGAGGGTTCTTCCCTTTTGTTTGACATGCCTTACGAAATAAAAAATTTTGAATTTTCTTTTGCTCTGCTGCCATCAGCTGCAAGCTTTCAAGCTCTTTACCAAAGCTTGCCATGGTTGGTGATGACCTTGGTGCGGGTTGGTGATTTCCCACAGATAAGACCTTTATCTCTTCCATCTTATTCTCTCCCATCATCTCCTTCATCATCTTCTTCTTCTCTACTTTAGTTTTCTGGATTGTCCTCTTGCTGCCAACCACTAAAACCCCACCCCTAATAATATTCTTTTGCATTCTTTTATCACTAAACACCATACCCATATACCCTTATCAATCGGCTGCCACAAAACCATAATTCTCTTTGCAATTTTATAAAGAAAATTATATACCCTGCTGCCAGAATTGTTCCGGCACCATATGTGAGTTTTTATGCATTAATAAGCACCTATTTTTCTTGGTGTACCCTGCTGCTACACCTGGGAATCTTTCCCTTGAGGTTTTGAGATTTGTAGATCATTAATCTAGTAACCATCACCTGCGGCCAGACCATGTACACATGGGTTTTTATTCCTTTTAACTCCTACTCACTCTCTTGCCTTGGAAAGCTATGTACCAGGCTACCAGCCCCTTTGATACCTAAGTTTAAATTGGGAGTAAGTTACCTGGTGAATTTTGATGAAATCTTCCTACAAACAAGAGTGCATGGAGTTGTACCCAGAATTTTGAAGACCAAGTGTTTGATAAATTGTTTAAGTGACGGCAAGTGCTAATTGCTGCTATGTCAAGAATCCTAGGGTGTTGAGGGCTTAGGACACTTTATACTTGCTGCTGAGCACCTCCCAAAGGTATATGATTGCACTTTTATCTCTTCAAATGTTTGGTTTAAAACCTAAGGGTGGACTGAGCTGATCCATTACTGTTTACTTGCTGAGGATTGATGTGCATCCACTAAGGTGGAGTCTACCTATGTGATTAGGAGCTATTTCATAAGTTTTAACCACCACAGAGTTTATTTTGAATCCTATGGATCTTTACAACATTCTAAATGTTTGATTAAATGTTTGAGAAGGGTTTTTTATGTGGTTTGATAATTTTGGGGTGTGTGCTACATCAGAAGAGCTCCAAACGCCTCTGCAACAATCAAGAATAGGAAGGGAGATATAGGATCTCCTTGCCTCAATCCTCTAGAACTATGAAAAATATTCCACAGAGGTCCCATTCAACAGAACCGAGAAGAAAACTGTCCCATAGCTTTTTTTTCATCCAATTCCTCTATTTGTTTCCAAATCCCAATCTCCTAAACATATAATCCTAGAATTCCTAGTTCACTCTATCATAAGCTTTTTCTAGATCTATCTTGCATAAAACCTCAAAATCTTCTTTCTTAATCACCGCATTGATACATTTATTCGCCACTAGCACCCCATCCACACTCTGTCTGCCCCCATGGAAGGCACTTTGATTCAGAGATATTACATCCTTCAATGCCTCTTTAAGTTACAAACCAAAGTTTTGGATATAATTTTATATACACTTTCAATGAAGCTAATGGGTTTGAAACTTGATATTTTCACGGCTTGATCAGATTTTGGAATGAGGAAAATGAAAATCGCATTACTACCCTTATCTAGAAAAGTTTCCTCATAAAAGTTTTTCATAGTGTCTATAATGTCCCCCTTCACTACCTCCCAGCAAGGTTTAAAAAGGCCATTGTAAAGCCATCTGGGCCTAGCGTTTTTTCTTCTTTGATGCTCCAAACAACACTTTTAATCTCACTCTTGTCAAACAGACGTTCAAATCTAACCCTTTTTTCAATAGCGATTCTTTTAAATGGCAATCCATTCAACTTGGGTCTTTTAACAGCTGAATCTTTATATAATTTCATGAAGAATGCTGCAATATGTGTTTTGAAGCCCAACAGATCCACCTCACAATCATTTTCATCTAATAAGGAGGAGATAAAATTAGTATTTCTTCTTGAGGATGCAATCCTATGAAAGAATTTGGTATTATTGTGTCCCTCCTTCCACCATTGGACTTTCGCCTTTTGCTTCCATTTAATCTCTTCAAGACAAAATGTCTTTGCATAATCTTGTTTAGCAAGGTCTTGTAACTGTCTTTCACCCACAGATAGGCTCCTTTGTTCCCCATTGGTGTCTCAAAATTTAATCTCCTCTAACAATTGCTTCTTTTTCAAATCTACATTACCAAAGACCTCATTGTTCCAAATCCTTAGTTTATCTCTTAGTAATTTTAGCTTTAGGTAGAGCCTTTGGCCTGGCTTACCCAAAACATTAAAAGAAGCCCACCACTCCTTGATCATCTTGACAAGGCCCGAGCTCTTAATCCACATATTTTCAAATTTGAAAGATTTAGGATCTCCTTTTGGCATTTTTCCACACAACACAATTCGAATGTGATCAGAGACAAGTATCGGTCGGGCCATACCTTTTGAAAAAGGGAATAGTGTCCCATTAAGAGGAAATGAGGAATCTATCCAGTTTACTCAGAAGGATTGGAATGCATGTTGGACTAGGTATATGTCGTTCCCATAATTGGAACATCTCTAAGGCCATGATCATCGACAAAATCTACAAAAAACCTCATATCTCCATACAAATTTTTGTCACTAGAGTGATCCCCCAGGCTAAGGACTTCATTAAAATCACCGCATATGCACCAAGGGCCTGACCGATCATCTCTAATACTTGCTAGCTCCTGAAAGAACACAGATTTCATCTCCATTGAGCAGGGCCTATAAACACATGTAATCATCCAATCCGCTTCCGAATTTCTTAGATGGCCCTGAACTGAGACTGAGAATTCTTTGATCCATGATTGCACGATTTCAATTTTACTAGTATCATTGATGACCCATATTCCTCCTGCAGAACCTTTAGAAGCCAAGCAAATCCTATCCACCATTGCAAAGGAACATACCTGACGTAGAAAGACTCGGGGATAGACTTCATCTTGGATTCCAACAACACAAGCACCTCATCCGAACTGAAGTTTACAATGTCTTTGATCTGCAGTCTTTTATCATATTTGCCGAGGCCCCTCAAGTTTCAGGAAACGATTGAAAAATTCATTGAGACGGGAGATGACCCATGTAAATGCCAAAGAACTCAAACACCAATTCGTTGACTTGCAGCATTGCTAGTCCTCCTTCTACCCCAATTACCATTTTTGATTGCAGACCGAAGGCTCTGGACTTCTCTGTGCTCACGCCTGTTGTTCATCACCGACCTTGATATAGAAATTTCTCTTTGTAGCGCCGTAAATAACTCAATCACCTGCTTCTCCACCCCTTCAAATGACACCCCACAAATATGGCTAACTGTTTGCATTTGATTGATGACCCATAAGGATACCTTGGATAAGGCAGGGCAGTCTCTTCCACTATGACTAACTCAAGTCTTTGCTCATTACTATTGTACCAAGTGGATTCCGACACAGTAACCTTTGCCATCAAACAAGATGGGCCTTCATCAAGAGGGACTATGTCTTCCTTTTCCCTTTGTAGAGGCGATGAAGGATCCAACAAGTCATACCCCTCAAAATCCTCAGCACGAGAGATCACTACTAGCGGAGGACAGTTGACAATCGAGCTGGTTTTGGCCCTTGCTTGAGAAGACAACGACTCCCTAGCTTCCCATTACCTTATTCGATTAACATTCCTTTGTTCATCCTTCTCATTCTCCATCGAAAATTCCTTTGCAGTAACCTGGTTGTTCTTCTTCGTACCAGCAGACCCTTGTCTAAAATGTGAGAGAATCCACTCCTTTGTCCGAAGGGTTAATGTAAGTTCACCCTCACAAAGTCTTGACTTAACCCTACAATTCTCTTATTCCAATCGAACTTCTCGACATGGTGTTAGGTAAAATCGGAATTGCCAAACTTCCTTTATTAAGACAAGGAAATCTTCAATTTTTCTTCCGTATCCTACTGTTTAAGATTTCCGTGCCGGGTTAGGGACTATTATGTTCAAACTCCTCTCCTTGCTCACATGTTTGTTCGCCGATCCCTCAGAGTAATTCTCCTTTTGATTTATAACCCGGGGTAGGGCTGAAAGAACACCTGGAAACCCCTAATGCATTCAAAGAGTTCCTCTGTTCTCTGGGTAGGTGTTCAAAATTTGAGTTAGGAATTGATCGAATGGAGCCACTGGATTTGTCAGAGTCCGAAACAATCTTGTTTTCTGGCTCCTGATCAGAAAACCGTCTATCTTCTCTTTGGTTTGATTTCTTGATTTTTAACGTTTCCTTTATCTCCCCGTCTCAATCATCCTCAACAACAACCACCTAATAGGATCGTTCTCCATCTGAAACCTTCGCAGTCTGAGGATTACTACTAAGATTCGTATGAAGCATTTGAGTTCTTGCCCACTGGAGATCGCTTAAATCAATGGACTTCACATCTACACACCGCAAGCCCCCACATGCTGTTACAATCTCCCCAAACACCTCCTCCTTCCATAGATGGAATGGTAACCCCCCTGATTCGGAGCCAGAACGATTTTGTCAATGACTTCTCCTCTTTCATACCTAGGAATGGGCTCCATTTATGAAATACTAATGCTCCCGACCAAATCATATGTGTGCCATGCACATCATGCCAGCACATTTCAGCCCAACTCTCTCCCAATAATAGACCTCGGTTCTCAGCAAATTGGATAATACAAACCTTCTTTTTTTGGAGCAGTGCCAAACTCATCAAATCTTCAAGTTGTTCCCAGGAAAGGTTGGCATCCTTTCTTTCTACGCAGATGCACAAGGCCCAATCCCCTTGGTTAGTTTTTCGTTTTCATCTTTGATGATTCCTACAATGCTAAGATCTGTTCATCATCGCAGGAAAATCTTGTGGTCGATGCCTGAAGGGTTTTTAAAATTTCGGTTTCTCATCCTCCATGAACTTCGCCTGTAATACCCTTGCTAGATTTTCCCAGCCCCAAGAATCATAATCCTCTGGAAAAATAACATGTCTTCCACATCCATTTCTGGGAGTATCTGAAATCTCAACAAATCTTCCACGACTATTTCGTTTCCGTTGTAATAGCAACACCTTATCTCCCTTGTCCCTTGTTTTCACAAGCTTGTCCTTCTTCGGAAGCCGACCAGCAAGACGAAGGTGTTCTATTAGCCCTCTGATAGTGGAGATACTTCAATCAAAACTGAATAGCTGGAGCCTCTTTCTGTTAGACTAATCGACTCTGACTGGCCAACCTTTACAGACTTCACCTCGAACGTCTTACATTCCACAACGAGAATTGCCATTGTTTCCTTTCTTTCTATTTTGTTCCCTTGGTTTTTTGGTAGTGCTTAAATTTGTAATAAGTTTGTTAAAAAGAAAAAGAAAAAAAGAAAAAGAAGGAAGACTCAAAGAATGGAAATGAAAAATTTCCAAACGCTAAGACCCACCAAACAAGCCCCAACAACCAGGACACCAAAAGTCCATGCTCCAAGCAAGACCAAACTGATAGGAACAATCCAAACCCCTCAAAGAACCCCCACACAGCCAACTGAACAACTTCAAGTGAGTTTAAAGTATTTTTTTCTCTCATTGGTCTATATACTTGAGGTTTCACTAGGATTTGGTCAGATTTCAGAGTCTAATTAAATTCATTATTGGCTTATTTAACTTTGATTACATGTTTCTTTAATCTGTGGTAACAAATTAGATGTTTCTCAGAATCTCTTTTGCTAGAATATTGATGAAAATGCCTTTTATTTGTTGCTGAAGTGTTTTAAAGTTTCCTACATTTATAGGGAAGAAAACTGCAAATGGATCAAATTGCTAAGTTCTGCATTTGTAATTATTATAATTTTTGGTACAGGAACACGTATGTATTATAGGTCCTGACCCATTTCAGAAAATACTCAATCTTCAATCATTGAAGCAGTTTGAGAGGTAAAGACTAAAGACATTGAAGTAAACTATATTGATTGAATCCAAATGCTTTGGTTTGGAGGAGTGCATAGCTAATAGAGTAGCTCTCAAAATTTTTGCAAGGGGAAGAAACTTATCCAGTTGTATTGTGGTGGAGAGAAATAGTATCCCTTGGTTAGGGAAGGTCATGATGGAGGCATGCCTTGGTAATCCTGATGAACCCTTTCAGACTTCAGAGAGTTTCTGGGAAGAGGCAACTGATGCAGCACACAATAGCGAATAGGGATCACACAAAGATAGAGTGAAAACTAGGGATTGTCGGGACTTTTCGGTGTAGGTTATGGTCTTAAATCTGGACACAATAGCAAAGGTATGGAAGTGATTTATGACTCGACACAGTGGGTAATTTAAGAGGTTTTCAGGTGATCCAATAAGGTTTATTTTTATTTTTTGATAAGAGCAATTTCATTACGAGAAAAGGGATGAGAAATCCCCAAAGACAAGGGGGCAACAAAGGCCAAAAACGAAGACAAAAGCAAGAAAACTTATTAGTTACATAAGAAGAGGTTAGGCCAATCCCTTTTCGCGCTAGCAACTGAATAATCGCCCTCCAGCCCACTGTTGAGTCCCCAAAAGCAAGCCAAATCCTTAGCTTTCAAAAAAACATTTAAGGCTGGCTCCGCATGGATCTTCAAAGACCCTTATATTCCTTTCCATCCAAATTTTCCAACAAACAGCTGGACAGATTAGTTTCCAAAAGGTTTTCCCTCTAATGGGGCAACCCCAGATGTTCCAAGAGGAAAGCAAGGTACTAGGCTCTGCTAGAAAGACCCAAGCAAGGCTGATTTCCTTGAGAAGGCGAGACCTCATGATGAGGACATCATGGCCGAGAGACAGAGATTGATGTATTTGGAGTTTACGTTATGTTCAGTCTAGTATTTTATTTATTTGTTTATATTTTTTTGTCTCTTACAGGAGGGGACACATTAGTTGAGGGTTTATTAGTCATTAGGTGACTAATAGGGTGTTTTTGTCTTTTACTTTAGTTAGAGGGCAATTAGGATATATGTATGGGGAGCATGGGGGTAATTTGGTCCATGTGTGGACTTTATGTGTGAATCTAGCCGTGGGACTCTCTTTATAGAGCCCACGACCAGTTTTTTTTAGTTATGCAATACATGAGTTTGAGTTTAATGTGTTTCACTTCTTCTTCTTCCTTGTTTGCAGGTGGAAACCCTAAAAACCCTGGAATGAGACTAGGCCCCCACCTAGTTTAACGCTGGTGGTGGAGGCCACTCCTTCCCTTTGGGTTAAAGGTCTTCTACCTCTTTCTTTTCTTCAATTTTTCTCACTTATTTTTGTTATACTGTTACTGAAGTTGATACTTTACAAGAGATTGGTCATCAAGGCTTTGTTTCAGAAGTTTTGTTTAAACTAACACATCTAGGAAGTTTCCAAGACTTGTACGATCCAAGAGCAAGCAATTCCCTCCCACCAAAAAAATCAGTTTTGAAGAAGTTTTTGCTGAAATGCTTCTTCCCTGGCGTGTAATACCCTTGCTGGAGAGTTTGTGGGAGATCAACCATCTACTTCCAACCATTAGAGCTTTTGAAGGTGCGAGCTCTATAGGATATTGAAGTCCTGATGGGGGGTGTTGAAGTATATTAATTTGTGCATCTCCTAACACCTTAAGATTTTAGGAGAGTTGGTTAATTTACTGTCAACAATACTACACCCCTGGGTGATCCAACAGGTTCCAACAAATCCCAGAAAAATATCTTATATTTTAAACTCCACATCGAGTTATCCTAAGTCAGGCGTGAGAGGGTGCTGTTGAGCAGATTTGGAAGATCAGCTCCCAGTTGCAAGGATTGAAGTCTTAGAGGGATTTGATCACACTTGAAGGTCAAGAGCACCTGGGCGACACCTCCAATGCAAACCATCCACCTTAGCTTGCAGTTTTCAATCAGTTTCAGGGTGTGATTTCAGTCCTAGGCATGATCAGGATGAGCTGGACAGATTGTGAAAGAACCAACACCAGTTCCATTACACACATGGTTTCGGGATTTGGACTTTTCCAGCGTGTATGAGACCCTTGGGTGACACAACTCCAAGCAACATCTCTCATTAAAACTTCTTCAAATCAAAACCTCACCCTGGGTTATCAGAAGCTGGTGGCAACCCATCTATTTGGGACAGATTTTGAAAGTTCTCAAAATTTCTAATTTTCGGCTACCAAATTCAGGGAATTTGATTATTAAGGCCCCACTACACATTAAAGAAGCATTCCCTCTGAAATCAAGGTATCACTACCTCTCTTTGATTCCTCTTTCAATACCCTCCAAGTAGTGATTTTGTAGGCAAGTTGGGGCGTATGCTTAGGGTTGATAGCCTCGTTTTCTGAGTATATTTCTTCTATTTTTAGCTCATATTACAAACCCTAATCATGTTCCTATCCTATCTTAATTAAACCCCTTGCTAGTTCTTGCATCTATTAGTTATTTGCCCACATTACCACTTTGATTTTGACAATTTTTTTTCCCTCTTCACTCACCAGAATTTTCTTGGACAGCAACCTTACATTTTTTTATTCTCTAAATTAGTTTAATAATTTAGAATATTGTCTAGGTCTTTTATTTATTCATTATTTTGTAAACCCTAATTCCTCTAATGTATGATGAATACAACTAGTGAACTGCTTGAATTTGGGTTTGAACTGTGCAAGTAGGAATCTAGTTTATTTCTTTTTATTGCGTAATAATTTCATTCCTAGCTCCTGTGCACACATTCACTATCCTACATGCATGCTGTATCGCCACACTTCCAAGGCAAAAGGACAGTGCTTAAAAATGTGGTTGATGCTTTCAGCTTTCCGCATACGTAGGAGGCAAATATTAGGGAGGATCATCCCCCTTGATTGAAGTAAGTCTATAGTAGAGAAGTGATTTCTAGCCCCCATCCATAAGAAGATCACCTTTGATAGGATTTTGAAACACCATATAATATACCAAATAGTGTCCCCCTTCACCCCATCCCATTTCACCTCCCTCCATGATTTGGCCGAAAAGATCCAACACATATGATCCTCCAAAGACAAATTTAATCGCACAGGGTCCACGCGACCAAGGTGTATCATTTCCTCCATCTCCTATTCATTTAGTCTTTTACGAAGATCCACATTCCAAGCTCTATTATCTAAGGCGTTGATCATAGGCACCCAATAGTCTTTGACTTTAGCTTCCTTGTTTCTAGCCAGACGGAACAGAGTAGGAGCTTCCAACATCACTGGCCTTGAGGAGAACTACCTATCTTTTTAGAAAGAAGTTTTGGTGCCCGACCCCACCTCGAACTTTATCCCTCTCTTGAAATCATCCATAGCATTCATGATAGCTCTCTAACAACTGCATCTATAAGGGAGATTTGGATGTAAAGGCTCCCATTCATTTTGAGTGCCATATTTGGACGCAATCACCTAGTGCTATAGATTCTCCAGTTCTTGACCAAATCTCCACAATCATTTTGAGAGAAGGGCTTTGTTCACGTCCTGGATTCGATTAATTCCAAGACCACCAAGATTTTTTGGTTTACAAATATCACTCCACGCCACTAAGTGCATACCCTCGTTCTTATTGCCACTGCCCCATAAGAAATCTCTTTGGCATTGCTCAATCTTTTTTTCAATTGACACTGGAATCGTGAAGAGAGAGGAAGTAGGAAGGAAGGCTAGCCAACACCGATTTGATAAGAACCACTTTGCCCCCTTTAGACAAGGAACTTCTTTTCCACCCTGCTAGTCTCTTATGAATTCTGGAAACAATCAGGTCCCACACTGTTACATTCTTATAAGAAGCACGAAGGAGAAGACCCAAGTAAGTAGAAGGAAGGGCACCCACTTCACATCCAAGACACTGCCAATCTGCTCAACTTATGCACATTTTACACCCCAAACATTATGCTTTTGAGGAGATTTACTCTCAGCCTCGAAACAACCTCAAAGCACCGAATTACACAACGTAGATACAACACTTGCACATCTGAAGCTTTGCATAAAATAAGAGTGTCATCCGCAAATTGGAGATGCGAAACCATCACCCCATTTTCCCCCACCTAAAAGTCTTCCAATAGACTACCATGAAATGCTTTAGCCAAAAGGGCCCCAAACACCTTAGCCACTATGAGAAAAAGAAATGGGAAAGGGGGTTCCCCTGCCTCGAACCACGGGAGCTATGAAAGAATTCTGCTGTTGAACTATTTAGTAGGATCGAGAAAGAGACCGTGCTATAACATTTCTTCATCCATTTCTGCTACTTGTTCCCAATGCCCATTCATCTTAACATGTAATCCAGAAACACCCAGTTTACTCTGTTATATGCTTTCTCGAGATCCAATTTGCAAAGGATGCTCGAATCCCCCTTTTTTATAATTCATCCATGCATTCATTTGCCACAAGAACCTCATCAATCGCCTGTCTTTTTTCCAAGAATGCACTTTGGTTTGGAGAAATGACGAGAACCACTTTCAATCTACGTACCAAGGTTTTGGCCAAAATCTTGTAAATACTTCCCACAAGGCTAATGAGTCTAAACTTCAACACTTTGGATGCTTGCTCATGCTTTGGGATTAGGGAAAGGAAGGTCGCATTGTTGCCCAAATCAAGGAAACACTCATTCGAGAAGATACAGATAGTGTCCATAAGATCATCCTTAACCGTCTCCCAACAATTTTTGAAGAAGGCAATTGTAAACCCATCCGGGCCTGGGGCTTTATCGTCCTCAATACTCTAAACCACCCCTTTTACCTCCTCTTCAAAAGGCTGGTCAAGCCATGATCTCATACCAGCCGAAATGCATTTAACCTGGACCCCATTAAGTTTCGGTCTTTTGATGCCCAACTCCTTATAAAGTTTCATGAAGTAAGCCGCAATGTGGTCTTTAATAAGCCCAGATTCCACCTCACTCCCACTTTCATCAACAAGGGAGTGAATAAAATTTGTGTTTCTTCTACAAGACGCCACTCTATGAAAGAATCTAGTGTTGTTATCCCCTTCCTTCAACCATTTCACCTTGGCTTTCTGTCTCTATTTGATTTGTTCCAAGCCGTGTTCATAATCCTGTTTGGCCAAGTCCCACATATGACGTTGCACATTTGATAAACCAACATTCTCCTCAGTAGTGTCCCAAAGCTTAATCTCCTTTAGCAGTTGATTCTTTCTAGCCTCCACATTGCTAAACGATTCTTTATTCCAAGCCTTGAGACGTTCCCCCAACATCTTAAATGTAATTCTGAAACGTTGACCAGGCTTTCCAATCACCACAAAGGAATCCCACCAAGATTTGACCATACCATTGAAGTTCGGATATTGGAACCACATGTTTTCGAATTTGAAGGGTCTAAGAGCACCACAAAGCATCTTCCCACAAAGCACCAGGGGGACATGATCAGACACAGGTCTAGGCCTTACCAAATCTTTTAAGAAAAGGAAATGTCGTATCCCATTCAGCCGAGACTAAGAATCTGTCCAGTTTGTTCAACGTGGGTGGGGATTGCATATTTGACCACATGAATTTACTGCTAGCGATATCCACATTCCTTAGGCCCTGAGAATCCACAAAATCAGCAATGAGAAGGGACCCTAGGGTCACACCACCACCACTCGTCCTCTCAGGACTTAGGATTTCATTAAAGTCCTTGCATACACACCAAGGGCTAGTCCATTAGGAGCGGAGATCCAACAGCTCGCTGAAGAATAACGGCTTGAAGTCAGCCACACATGGGCCATAAACACCTGAGATCACCCATTCAGTATTGGAACCTCTTTGACGACCTCTGACTGAAACAGAGAAGTTGTTGACCCATGACTGTAAGATCTTTATTTTCCCAGTATCCCATGCCACCCATATACCCTCAACAACACCTCTCGAGGGGAGATAAATTCCATCCACCAAGGCAAACAGACAAATTTGACGCAAGAAAGAGCAAGGGAATGATTTGTATTTTGTTTCCAACAACACTACCAACTCCACCAAGCTGGAGTTCACAATGTCTTTGATTTGCATGCGCTTTTCAGCCCTTCCAATACTCCTCATATTCCAAGACAAGATAGAAAAATTCATGGATACACAATAACAACCTAAAGAGAGCCAGAAAAACATAGGTACCTCACTAATTTGCTCGTCGGAACTGCCTATGTTTTCCACTGGAGTTGCCTTTGAACACCGATCAAAGGCCTTGCATTTCACGGTTTCATCTCTTGTTCTCCTTGTCTTAACTAGAGATGGAAATCCCGCATTCCAGCGTCGTAAACAATTTAATTGCTTGTTTCTCTACTCCGTTAAACATCAGCCCAAGGAAGCTACTCACAACTTGCATTTGATGGATCACCCACAATGATATTTCCTAGATGGTTGGAACAAATTCCGCCACTGTGACCAATTCGAGCCCTGTGTCGTTACCCACTGTCCAAATTGGTTCATAAGTTGTTTCCCTCACCATAAGATCTAGTTCCTCCTCCCACTGCCATGGAGTATTACGACCTGGGGGAGCCTTGCAAATCGCCTTGTCTGAGGCCGAAGGAAGTTTCGACAATGAAAGCTCCTTCGCAGA
This sequence comes from Platanus orientalis, assembly GCA_025762735.1. Lineage (NCBI taxonomy): Eukaryota > Viridiplantae > Streptophyta > Magnoliopsida > Proteales > Platanaceae > Platanus > Platanus orientalis. The sequence continues at coordinate 19,822 of JAOXJP010226536.1, read as the reverse complement.
CACCTCCACCTCACGAACCCTAAGGGGTAAGCGCCTTATCAGTTACCTGTCCTTACCGGATTGGGCAAAAATCTCGGCTTAGCCATTTCCGCTACGACCAGTCCGTCTGGTTCCCCCTCTTGAGTACACGACATGTCTGAGGGGTTTATTCCTTTTGGAGCCTTCACATCCCCTTTTCTTCTACTGGATCCTTGCCTGAAGTGACGAAGGATCCAGTCCTTCGTTCTAGAAGGGATGGGCTTTGGTTCACCCTGATTCAAATTATAAGTTCCCTGGTTTCCATCGGTCTGACCCAAATTCTCAAGAATCAACTTGCGAGCCAGGTCGGCCCGAGGTCTTTCGCGCCTTAAGGGCGGGTCCCTTGTAGGTTTGCATTGAGATTTCCACTTTGCCCCCATAATCCTCTTGACGGTATCTCTGCCCCAACAAGGGTCATTAATGACATGCAGGTGGGAAAAAAGACAGATCATACCCCTCACTTCCCCCCTTCAAGCCTCAACCAACAAGGGTATATTTGGAACGTCCCTCACTTACCCCTGGCACAAGGAAGGAAAGTGATTCAAAATTCGAAAGTTCTGACCCTCTTGCTAAAATCAGAGTAGTTTTAGAATGGTTCACTGCCACCTCGGCCCTCGCTTTGTCCAAAGGGAGGTTCCGATGGTTTCGATTTTCCGTTGCCGATGGTTTGTCTGGAATGGGGTCCCCCTCCTCCCAATCTTCCTTGATTAGCATGACCACCTAGTACGAGACCTCTCCATCCGAAATCTTCACACATTGAGGAATCTTCACCATAGCCGTCGGTCGCAATAGGATTCTTGCCCATCATAGCTCGCTTTTTTCCAACGATCTTTTATCAATCTTGCTTAAACCCCCACATGCCCTTCCAATAGATTCGAAAACCTCCTTCGTCCAAAGGTGAAATGGGAGACCTCTCAGGCGAACCTAGAAGGCTTTACGGAGCGATTTTGGGTCTTTCGTTCTTAGAAAGGGGTGCCATCTGTGGAAGACCAGAGCACCTGGCTTGATCATTTTCGGCCAATGGGTGTCAAGCCTTCTAGCTTCTGATACATCATCCCCCATGAAAATAACTCTATCCAAAGCAAAAGGAATGATGCAAGCAGGTTTTTCCCGGAGCAAGGCAATTGATACCAGCTCTTTGATCTCTGTCTAGGAGAGGTTACTGTCCACACGTTCCACACAGACACAAAAGGTCCAATCTACTTTGTTCTCCTTCTGTTTCCAGTAATGAGGAGGATCCTTGTTCCTATTCCGGCAATTGTCATTAGCGGGGAAGTTGCTTGAGCGCTGCTGAATGAAGCCTCCGGCCTACCATGATTCTTTGCTATGAACTCCCTTTTAAGAAAATGAGCAAAGTTCTCCCATCTGGAGTTCTTGTGGTCTGCCGGGATGATGATGTGTCATCCTCTGCTATTTCTTGGGGTTACCGATAGTAACACATACCTCCCATGATCGTTCCACTTCCGTTGGAATACAATCTCTGTCCCCCTCATCTCTTGTTTTCACCAGTCGGTCCTGTTCCGGGAGACGTATTGCCTTGTGAAGAAGATCCAATAGCCAAGAGAGAGCTTTCATTGATTTCCATTGCAACTGCATAACCTGATCCTCTTTCAGTGATTCTGATGTAGTCCGACTGGCGAACTGTGACCCTAACTATCTCAAATGATTTTCTTTCCACAACACAGATTGGCATTCTGACCGGCACGAGGTTCTAGCCAGAGAATCTAAGAAAGAATAAAAATGTGATTTGGGACCAAGTTGGAATGTGTCTTGTAGTAACAGGGTGTGTACTGGTCAGAACAAATAGGTAATCAGCACCTTGTAACCACACACAAATTAACAGAGAAAAAAGCTTTAACTGTGGTTGGTTTAGGGATGAACAGGGACTGATTCTAGGGATTAGGCATGAATTTATATCAGGTCAGTTTGGGACAGATTTAGGAGAAATAGGGACTGAATTCTGGGAACAAATAAGGTTGACATCAGTGGTTATATGAAAGTTGAAGCAAAGGTGGATATATGGGATCAAAACTGGGACAGATTACAGAGATTAGTGGCCTTTAATTGACTGTTTTAGCAATCAGAAATCTGGGCAGGTGACTGTTGATGTTAAGGCTTAATCTTAATGCCACAAAAAGGACTAAAAATTCTATGACTGCAACAGGGGATGAATCTGCAGGGATATCCATGTAAAGAAGGTCTAATAGAGAAGGATTGTGGTTTAGTTTAGGGTCTGCAGAAGCAATTTAAGGACGGTTTCCAGAGTTTTTTAATGAAAACTACAACAAAACAGAAAGGGGGAAATAAAGAAGAAGAAGAAGAAAAAATATAGAAGATAAGAACAGCACCTGGTATGGGCAATCACCTACTTCACAAACCCTTGGACATCACCATCCTTAGGTTCAAGTTTAGGCACCAAACACTTGAGGAAGAGAAGAAGTTCCACTCATGGAGAGAAAGAAACCAGCCAATTTTTTTTGTTAATTCCATCATTCCAATACAAAAAAATGCAGCCTTATACATTGGATCACAAACTCAAGAAAATAGAAAGAAACCACATTAGAAACTCCAAAACTACTAACTTATATGATAACTAAAACTTTTCTAAACTCAAAACTACTAAAAACTCGACTTTCTAAAAACGAAAGCTGCCAAAATCAAGTACTTTAAGAGGATTTCGACTAACACTCTAAGATGACCCCACTTTGACCTGTTGACTCATTAAAATTAATAAAATACCCTAGACAACAATGTCTTATTCGTAAAAGACCCAAAAACAAAAACCATAATCACCCTCATGTCTTAGAGTCCAATAACTCATAAACTATTAATTAAAACAGTAAAACACTCAAATAAAGACTAAAAAAACTCCATGTGTCCCAAAGATGTTCCTCCATGTGTCTTCTTGTGTGGACCCCACCCATGGTATCAAATGTCTCGAAATGTCTTATATGTTACTTGACATATGTCCATGTCTACTAAGATTGACACAACATTTACCTATACCGACATGAAACATTGACTACAGTATAAAACTTAAATTTTCAGTTGACATGATGTATAATGTGGACATGTTCAGCAAGTATTCCCCTTTTGCAGTGTATTATTGTGTAATGTCAACATTGTTATGCTAAAAAATATATGATAAACGAGAAATTCTGAAGAAAATAAGAGGAGGGAGAGGAAGAAGGAGAAGAGAAGAAAGAAAAAAAATGGAGAGAATATACTTGTTCCCTTATGTTTGCCCAATTAACTTATAATATGTTTGTCAACCATTATGTAACAATATCCTGATAAATGCATGTGTATTTATTAAGAATATTATAATACAACAACAACAACCTTATGTATTAAAATAAGTTATAATTATGTATTAAAATAAGCTGTCATTCCTAAGGAATCTATTTGTTCCCCTATGCTTATGTGGTTAGATTGTAATATGCTTCCTAAGTTTCCATGGTTTTTATAATATTTCATTATGACATTTTCGATATATTTCTTATTTTGGCCCAACTGACATTTCCACTGACATCGACATTTTGAACCTTGACCCTATTAGGCACCAAGGCCATGTGTGGGCCCCACTTGTATCTAATGTCTGCATCAAATCCCCCTTGGTCGAAAAAACTCGATCTCAAGTTTTATAGAGAGGAATGATCAGCAACATGGGGGATCTTGAACCACATAACCATATATCATCTTTCATTATTTGCTATTTTCTTTAACTCTAATCAAGAATTGAGTTTCTTGAATCAAGAACCATCAAGATTCAAGATTCTATATGACAGTCCTAATCTTGCATCTCTTTGTATTTCCCAACCAAGAAATCCTAGAAATCCATTATCCTCACTTTCTTTACGCTAAACCCTGGTTTTCTTTAAAGATTCTTTTCATGATTCAAAGAAACATATCTTCTCTTTTCCTGTTTCTTTTCTTGATTTAATTTCTTTCCCTCTTTTATTTATCCAAGAATTGATTTCTTTTGAATCTTTTAGTTGACTCTGGAATTCTTGAAAATGTTTTTAATTGAATTTCTATTATTTCTTTTATTCAAGAATCATTATTTGCATTCTTTAAAGCATTTTGCATCATCCCACTATAATTCATATTGTATATATCCATTCTTTTGGATATCCTACATCAAATTTGAATGAGACTTGTTGCATCAGATTTCTCATAAAAAAGATGCATCTATTTCAGATCAATCAGAGAAAAACTCTAAGCTGATCTCAGATCGATCAGATTCGTCAAATTTGGGGTTTCCGAATTTTTTCGCAAAATCTCTCAAAAAACATACTTTCCAGCATCAAAAAATTTCTGCAAAAATGTTGGTAATTACTGATAATTCATGATCTACTCAGTGGTGAAATTTTGAGGTCTAACACACTGTATGTCCTCTGCTGATGTCAGCATAGGGACGACTAATGTCAGCCTAGGGAAAAAAGAAGAGAAGTGAGAGAAGAGAGATAGAAAAGTTGAGAGAAAAACATATGAGTAGTGTACTCTCCATACGTATATTATTCAGTTATATAGTAAGGTTGGAGGTGTAGTTCCATTCATACCCTCGTATGAATACAGAAATACCAAGAGCACCATTATACCCTCCCTTCATACTTATACAAAATGCTGGGGCCTTTCTCTCCTGAAGTTTTGGAGCTCTTGCTGAGTTGCCTCTTCGTCACCATTCTTCCATCATCTTCCTTCTCACCTATACTCGTCAACCATAAACACTCTTTACCCCATCATTCTCATCTGTACCCTTCAACCATATTCTTTGAAAACCTCATCCATTCTTGTAACTTATACCCCACCAGTCCACTGATGGAGCAGAAATTTATTGCCATCCAAATCCAAAATATTTACTTTGTAGAAAGTGATATAGGATCAATTCGATTCAGCTCTAGAGGATTACAGTTTTTCATTATTAATCAAGACGCAGTCGATTATGGTTTAATAGGTTTGAACAAATAGAAAAACCAAAGCAATTACACCTAGGGTTCCAACTTCAAAGGGGTTATTTAGTAAAGTTTTTATTTTATTCTAATTTATTAGTATTATTTTTTTGGGATTTCCATTACTCAAAATAAAGTATTACAAGTTTATATAGCATGCTGGACATTCAAGAGCTTTCCTATTCCCTTCTGAATATTCAGCAAATTGGAAAAGTCATACTTGTTCCATTAAAGGAGTAACCATTACCAAACATAATATAAAACCAAACAAAATTAATCCAGTTAAATTTCGAACAAAAAAATACTTAAAGAATCAAGTCTATGTTTGGATCAGACCTTAATGCCAAGGCAACACAAATCACCAAATAAGCTTGGTACCCCCAAAAACATTAAAACTGAAAATAAAGCAAGTCCAGTAATTATAATAGTGAAACTAAAACATCAAATCAACTAATATGAGACTGCTGAACACAACCACATGAGTCCTATGACCACTCTAGCTTTAACAATAGCCCCACACAATTGTAATGGCGCCATATTAGGATTAGGGCTGCTTTAGACCTCCCTTGATAGGTCTTGAAGTGTTGACTGTGATTTCCATCATCTCTTCCCTGCTTGGAAAATTTGACCTCATCGATTATATGGAGATGCAGTTCTTGTACATGTGTCACAGTCATGGTTCAAGGACCAGTTGAGGGGATTGGCTGAGACCTGAAATCATGACTGTGACATGCACGAGATTTGGATTGGGATCTGCCGATCCTTGAAACCATGACTGATATTTATGAGATCCAGATCGAGATTGCCAAGACCGATCTGATCCATGATCTGATTGGGATTGGCTGATCTTGAGCTGTTTACTACTGATCAACGTTGGATTGGCTGATCTTGAGCTGTTTAATACTGATCAACATTGGATTGGCTGGTCCGGCTCCGATCCGATTCCGGATATGGATCCCGAGCTTTTAAACCATAGCCACATTTGAGATGTTGGAACTCAGTAACAGTAATTTGTTTTTTGTTAGAAACTTACAAATTTTGGTTTTTGATTAGAAAAAGATCTTTTATTCATCAGAGGAAGGAGACAGAAAACAAAACAAGGTGATAAGAAATCCCCAAACAAAGAAAAAAACAAAAGTGATGGAGCACCCTTGCTCCTTCCATAAAGATCAGTAGACTGCCAGCACCAACCTCCAATTCTGCCTTCCTTTGACTGAGAAAACTGGACTCCTCTAACTTGTGAGGAGTAAAAAGATCTGGAGGCAACACCCACACTATTCCAAAATTCCTCACCATCCCATACCACACTTCTCATGCATATGGGCACTGGATCAGCTAGTGAGGAATGGATTCTCCACATCTATAGCAGAGTAGACAGATACTAGGAATATACATGCCTTTTCAGATCAGATCATTCACTGTCAATATGTTTCTTGCTTGTAGAGATTGTCTGAGAATCAAAATCATTCTTAATTTTCTTATCCAAAGAAGATGCTACAGGTAAGCAAGATGTCCCTGATATTTGATGATGTCGGCTACATTAAACATTATTGATGCTCATGTTATGCAGCAAGTTAAGAGCACAGGCATTAGGACTCAACTTCTTAATAATATTGAATGGATCAGCATTCTCTGAGTGTAACTTCTTGTAAACTTTTTTAGGGAAGCGTTCCCGATGAAGAACAATCTCAAGGGATTGTATAAATTCTGTGTAATGGGATCACACTTAAGAATAGTCAATTCATTTTAGGGTTTCCACATTGCACGTGTGATCAGAGTACCTCACTATCCTCGGCATGTACAAAATTCTGTCTACAGACTAGAAGCTGAACAAGAAAATCAGCCAGGTTGTCTAGGGTAAAATTCTAGTTTGATCACCATGAATATTAAGGGAAGCATAAGGACTGTCTGAAGCAGGACATAAAGCAGCCCTTGGTTTGAAGATTTTTGTTATTCTAACTTTTACTTTCTTTTTGGTTTTATGGTTGAATTTCTGTAACATATTGTTGATGGGCTACTAATTAGTATTTTAATCTGGTGCATATAGGTCTTGAACTTGTTATTTTGCTTTTCAAATGTATTGTACTATGAATCTTCTTGATATCTCTTACTCATATAGGAATTAGTAGATTAGCACTACCTGTATCAATCTGACATATCAGGTGTGACCATCATAGGTGTTGGTGCATAGCATGAATTTTGTACAGGAATCCTCTCAAGGGAAGAAAATCTATCCTCATAAGAAAGATGAATGGGCTTTCAATTCTGGTAAAATCGTAAAATCCATGTTTCTTACTCTCAGCACCAAATCTTTGCACCATTTGAACAAATTGGCATTTAGTGATCATTTGTATAGATACCATATTTTCTAATTTTTACCCAGTAATTAATTAATTGATGGAGTTTTTTGTTACACCAAGGTTATATTTCATTAATTATTTAATTGATTATGTTGAATTGTTGTTTTGTCCTTATCAGTTTGAGAATCATATTTTGGATTGGACGCTGAAATGCATGTCTGATCTCTTTGGGTATCTGGTTTTTCTTCAAGTCAATCAAAATAGTGAAAATTTTGGGGTTCCATATCTCTTTGAGTGGGATTATGTACATCTCTACTTCAAAATAGTTTACTTATGTTTTTTTTTTCTTTTCTTTTTTCTTGAATGAGTTTTAACCTTTATGCCTAGTGTAAGTAAAAAAGATGACTTGAATTGGTAGCTCATAGAGGGAGATTCGATTGCTAACAATTAACAATATGTACTATTTAATTTTTGAAGCTTAGTTGTCAACAATGACGACATTCTTTCTTAGATACTTTCTGAGTTTTTTTTTAATTTATTTCTGCTTTGTTGCTCTTTTATGTTTGTGTCGTGTTAAATTTTTGTATCAGCCACTCTACTTCTATAAGCATCACACATCTCCTAGTATTTGCATCCTTAGTATTTCTTTGTAAGGATGTCTTGAAGAGTAACATTTGTGGTGAATTTTTTTTTACAGAAGCATTCATGCTGTGCTAGCATCTCATTGGAGAGAAATTGGAACATTTTCTAGTCAATTTAGAGGTCCATTATAGTTTTAAACATTACCAATATTCTGAAGGGCGTGGAAAGAAAGCTCCTCTATTAGCTATCATGTTTTCATCATATTTTCTGTCCCATACATTTTAATAGGAATCACAATAATTACTTGCTACATTCAATAGGAAACCTAATATATGAATTTCTTTGTTCCTAGTGCTCCATATTGTCTTGTATCATGCTTTCTATGATGACCAAAACATTGGAGTTTATTGCAGCTAAGTGGAGGCATTTGATGCATGGTTCAAAAACTTGGATCGTTGGTGCAATCGTCCATGGATGTTCCTGATTGTGGATCGGTTTGGATCAGAGATCTACCTGTGGATTGTTCGATCCACACATGATCATCTGTTTAAAAATTTCCCAAATATACCTAAAAAATAAAAAAATATTAGAAGGGATCCTAGGAAAAAATTAGTGGAAAAACCGTGATTGTAAGCATGTTTAGTGCATCATTCATGTATAAACACAGTTATGAGATATAGAAGAGTTCAAAATCGATACAGAACATATCCAAACACCAATTTTGATTACATCAATGCATGAAAACAAAACTGTATACAATATCATCTAAATAAATATATATAATACAATTATACCTGGTGGGGGGCAACCATTTCCACCATGAATGGCATGGTGGATTGGGGTAGGGTCATCATGCTGCACGAGGTGCTCATTCCATTGCTTGTTACCTCCTCTTGCTGCTTTCGAGCCGTAGTTTTCTTGAAATAGAGTCCCATCCAATTTATTTCTTCGATAATAAGGAGACGGATATGACTATGGTTGTTTGGGGTTGAAGTAGAAACTCATGACCTCGCCAAATGTGATCTTGACAAAGCTTTGAGCATCCTAAGTCCCTGTATTGAGAATATTTTGAACCTCCAGGCTGTGGATATGATTGATATGACTGGCTAAAGCTGGGCTTTCCAGGCTATTGACAAATGGACAAGGATAAGGCTAGCTAGAGTTGGATTCTTCTTAAGTCTAGGTTGCTGATACAATGGATAAGGTTGGTAGGAGCTGGACTCTATATGTCTTGGGTACCACCCTCCACCTCTAGGCTGTGCAATTGACATCTGTGCAGTAGTGGAGCTCTCAAACTACTTGTTTATGAACTCTCCAGAATCTGCAACAATGGGGATGAATGTGGTGGAGGGCCTAAGATTGAAGACTGCTTGCACGAACCCGGCTTCTTGGATCTTGTCATTGTCCTGTGCTTCTTCCTAACTTCAGGCTTGACACACACTGGCAAAGATGCTGGACCAATCCTCCGCTTCTCGACTTCTAACATTCGATCTGGGATTTGAGGCACTTTGAGGAGTGGAAGAGGAAAAATGTTAACTAATGTTGGAGAAGAACTTTCAATAACTTTAGTTTGTTTCGCTTCCCGCTCCGCCGTGTATGTTGCTAGTATAGTCTTGATCTGGTCAAGCCCTTTCTGTATTTCGCATAGTATACGATATCTTTCATGTCGTTCAATTTCTTGAAGCCTGCGTTGAACAATATTATGTTTACCTTGGAGGATCTCAGAGTGCCAATATTCAGAAGGGTGCCTTTGTTTTGCCATTTCCAATCGATTAAGCTCGTGCCTAAGATCATCTTCCACTTGATAACTTGCCCAACATTCATATCCTAGCAAATTTCTAAGATCATGGTAGATTTCCCAATAATTAAGAGGATCTTCATAGCCACTATAATTCATGATGGCTAAAGCTCAATGAAGTATCTTTGGGATTTGCTCACAAGATTTTAGGGTTTTGAATCCCTTTGGAAAACCCAAAATTTTAGGGTTTTGGAAAAATTCAAAAGAAAAATTTAAAGACTTATCACAAATTTTAGGATTTTTTTCCAAAATTTCTAGGGTTTGGGAAAAAGATCCAATAGAGAAATTGTTAGACTTTCTATAAAGATTAGGGTTTTACAAAATCTTCAGGATTTAGCTTTGATACCAATTCTAATGTAGGATACTAGTCAAATTGGTCCTACAATAGAAAGAATGATGGGAGAAAGCAAGAAACAAAATCAAAATCTTGAATTAAAGAAATAAAGAAAATTCAATTAAGACAATTCAAGAATTCAATATTTCAATTACCTCTCAAAAAAAAAAAAGAATTCAATATTTCAATTAAAGATAGAAAGAACAAGTTTCTTGAATCAAGAAAAAAATGGAGAAATAATTAAATTAAACGAATCAGAAAGAAGACAAAGAAAAGAAGGAGAAAATGGCTAAAATGGCAATTCTGTAATTTTTGAGTAGCAAAATTACCAAAATACCCCTACTGACGTATCATACATCATAATATTTTTAAATTTTACAGGGAGTTAGATGACCCTTAGAGGGATTCCCATACAAAATTTCATTGAATTCCGAAAGTCTCTAGGTATATAAAATCTTTAAAATTCAAACTTGCAGAGATTCTTTAATGGAGTATTCAAGAAAGAGATTTTTGATGAATCTTTAATCTAAAAAATCAAACAGTGCAGAAAGTTTATAGAATCAGCAAGATAGATGTAAGAATCAATAACAAGATGCAAGAAGGAGAGAGAATAAAGAAAGTGGGAGAAGTTAATGAGATGAAAGAAAGAGAGAACAAAGAAAGTGAGAGAAGTTAATGAGAAAAGTGAGAAAAAGAGAGAAGGGGGAGGCCCATGACTTCCACTCTTAGAGTCACCACATGTTGGATACTTTAGCAATCAATTTCTTTTTCTCATAATTTTCAAAAATTGATTTTACAACCTAGCTTCCATCTATTTAAAGACCCATACCAAAGTCCTAATTAAAGTATGACTAAAATCCTAATCTAAAGTGGTTGTACGATCAGTCATTCTAAACCCATTTACTTTAATTAAAAAAACTCTAAAGACTTCTAAATTACAAAGGACTTCTTTTGGTTTAAAAGCCTTATTAATAAAAACCCTAAAACATTAAATTTACTAAATACTTTCCATCAACTTATTCCTAAAACCTTAAATAAAATGTACTAAAATAAAATGACCTTAAAATAAACTGGAAACAACCTTAAAAATTATTAAAATTGCCAGAAACATTCTTAAAATCCCTAAAGTCTTCGGATTGACGAAATCTTCACGAATCTTGAATCTGGCTGTCTTATGGGGCAACACATATATCAATCTCTTCTCATTGGCTGCATCAAAAGTTAATTGAATAACTTCTCTAATGATATGAAAATCAAGCCAAAATGACAAGTTTTGATCTTAAAAAACTTAGGATAAAAGTAAGTGATGTGATTACTCTCTAAAAAAACACAACAAAACCTTGGCACTATTGACTTTGTTACATGTGAATCCAACCCCTAAATAATTCTAATCAACCCCACATAACATGTATATTTAAATCTAGTCCTCTTATGTGGGGGTACATACATAAGCTTGGCATTGGTGTCCGCATCAATTGGGACATGCAAATATAGCTCTATTGTTTATAGGCCTCTGGTCCATCCTCCAGTTCTGTTTCATTCTCACATTTGATGCAGACATTCAAGTTGAAGTGGGGTACATGTGACATGTGGGTGGGACCTACATGTTTGATCCTTATGACAGCCAAGTGGGGGACATATGGGGCATCTTGGAGCTGACTTAATTAGTTTTTTATTAGATTTTATGTTAGGATTATCTTTAGCCTTATCTTTTATTTATGTATTGAGTTTTTTCTAGAGTCCTTGTGTAATTAGGAGTCTTCAAATCAAAGTTGTAATCCTATTTTTTTTCTTTAGGCCATATTTCGGACAGTCAAAGTTCATCCATTTAGCCTGATTTTGGTGGCATTTGAAAGGTTATTCAGTTACCTTTCTAAGGAGACCAAGATCTTGAGAATCCGATGTGATTTGGGAAAATTATGGCAAAAATATTGGTAGGGTATCACTTTGTTATGGGATCTAGTTATTTTAGAGAGTTTAATTTTTTTATGAAGTTTAGTTAGAGTGGGATTTGGAAAGATTGATATGTAATGCCAATATATATATATGCTTATAACCCACAATTTTATGAAATGAAATTGATGGATAATGAATTTTCTTGCTTTCTAGGTCTTGGTTGGTGTGTTCTTCCTTTGTGAAGTTTAAAAATATGGAGTGGCTTTCTCCAAAAGTAGATTCCTTGTGTTTATTCAAGCTTTGGTGGAGGCCAAGATCCACTGTTTTAGGTTTGGAAAACTTCAAATCAGGTTTTCATCTTTTTTTATTTTTTTTATTTAAAGTGTTATTTGATTCCAAGATTAATGTTCTTGATAAATTTTTTGGTTCTTGAATTTTAAGATCCTATAGTCTCAAAGTTTATATAATTTTATATAACGAGACTTGTTGGAAATACTTGAAATTTGGTATACATGCTCCTCATATATGTCAGAATCACCTCATAAAATTTTAGAATTTTCTGATGCACAACTAGGGTATTTTGGTAATTTTGGGTTTTTGCGCAGATTTGCTCTTTTGGGTTTCTTTCTTCTATTTTCTTTAAATCTTGATTACATAAGTGTGTTTAAAACTCAATTCTTGGTTCTTTAACTTTATTCTTAATTCTGCTACATCCCTTTAGGTATTATTGAGATTCTTAGCTCTCATGTTACAGCAACTTTGGTATCATCTCCATTGTGTTGCATCAATTTTGTTATCAAAGCCAGGTTTCAACTAATCCTTATCTAGTTGTAATCTCAGGAAATCTTGAAAATTCTGGAAAGCTTAAGATTTTGAAATGATGTCTTGGAATGGTTTAACCTTGAGATTTTGGAATGGGGCAAAACCCTTAAATCTTTGAAATCTTAGAAAATGGGTCAATGTTCTTGGAAAGTCTAAACCTTGAAATTTTTAGAAAGGATCCTAAACTCTAAAATTTCTGGAATCTTTGAAAAGATGAGATGGTTCTTCTAGTTATCACTGAGTTTGTTTTCCGTTTGGGAAAGACAACTAAAATAATGATTAGTGGTTGGGTTGATTCAAATCTTATTTCTACATCTTTCTTACTAGATTCGAAAAATCAAAGATATTATGGATATGTTAAGGATTGTATTGTTGATATTCAATTCCATAATGGAAGAGACTACTTCAATGGTGCTGAATGTCTATTGTATGATTTCTCCTTAGTTGACACGTTAGTGATTTTAAGTAGGTGATGGATTGAGGAGAGAATTGTTACTTTTAATAAGGAGATCAAAGTGTTGCAACTCTATAACCATGATGTATGGTATCGTCTTCGATTCAAGTCTGCTAATAAGGTGCCATTAGTGGTAACTAGAAGTGTTCAGAATTCCATGGATAAGAAGATCGAAAAGAGTCCCAATGCAGTTAAGGAAGAACCCAAGATTGAATCTAGTGAAAACCTAGAGTTGCCTAATAAAGAATACAAGCCTACAGGTAGTGTGAAGAGTGTGAATCTTGATGCAGGAAATGTTGAGCAAACTTGTGTTGTTGTTTTGAGTGAGACATACGAGGTTGTGGTGGTTGTTGACACTTGTATCATTGCTGCCCCAGTTCGTGACCAACCAGCTCATGAGAAACACATTCCATACAATGCTGAGATCCAAACCATTCTGATAGTTACACTAGCCCATGAGTCAGAAATGAAGGTGGATGATTTGTACTATGAGATCTTTCCACTACTAGCTGATTATGAGAAGACATTCCGATGGTTATACATTTTAAAATTCCCATGGTTGTTGATTCTTTTTCACTATAAAACTCGAGAACAAGTTTTTTTAAACAAGGGGAGCTTGATGTGAACATCCAAACTGAAGTGGGGTTCATGTGACATGTGGGTGAGACCCACGTGTATGATCCTTGTGGCAACCAAGTGGGGGACATATGAGGCATCTTGGAGCTGATTTAATTAGTCTTCTATTAGAGTTTGTATTAGGATTATCTTTAGCCTTATCTTCTATTCATATGTTGAGTTTATTTTAGAGTCCTTACTATAATTAGAAGTCTTTAAGTCAAAGTTGTAATCCCATTTTTTCTCTTTAGGCCATATTTTGGAGGGTTAAAAGTCATCCATTTTTGGCCTGATTTTGGTGTCATTTGAAAGGTTATTTAGTTACCTTTCCAAGGAGACCAAGATCTTGAGAATCTGATGTGATTTAGAAAGTTATGGCCAAAATACTAGCAGGGTATCACTTTAATACGAGATTTTGTTATTTTAGAGAGTTATTTTTTTAGGAAGTTTAATTAGAGTGGGATTTGGAAAGATTGGCATGCAATATCAATAAATATATATATATATATATATATGCTTGTAACCCACAAGTTTATGAAATGAAATTGATGAATAATGAATTTTCTTGCTGTCTAGCTCTTGGCTAGTGTGTTCTTCTTTTATGAAGTCTAAAAACCAGGGGTGGTTTTCCCTAAAGGTGGATTCCTTGGGTTTATTCAAGTTTGGTGGAGGCCAAGATCCTCTGTTTTGGGTTTGGAAAAGCTTCGAATCAGGTCTTCATCTTTTCTTTAATTTAAAATATTTTTTGATTGAACAAGATTAGTGTTTTTGATAAATTTTCTGGTTTATTGAATTTCAAGATCCTCTGGTCTGAAAGTTTATGTTTTTTTATATAGCTAGACTTGACGGAATCACTTGAAATTTGGTTTACATACTCCTCATATATGTCAGAATCACCTCATAAAATTTCAAAATTTTCTATCGCACGATTAGGGGTATTTTGGTAATTTCGGCATTCTATGCAAAAATTATAGATTTGCTCTTTTGGGTTTCTTTCCTTTATTTTCTCCGCCTTTTCTTGTTTCAATTCTTATAAACCCCTCTAATCAAGTTTCTTCTACTATTTTCCTTTAATCTTGATTACTTAAGAAAACTCAATTCTTGATTCTTAAACTTTATTCCTACTTCCGCTACAGCACTTTGGGTATTATTGAGATTCTTAGCTACTATTCTACATCAACTTTAGTATCATCTCCATTGTGCTGCGTCAACATTTAATGTGGTTGATTGATATTTGTGCTAATGTACTAATGATTCATGTCGTTTTAGCTTTTTTTTTTCACCACTTTAAGTAAATTTTTACTTGATGCTACATTTTCTGTTTGACTTTCCAATGAACTGACATGTTCAATTACTAAGATGGTTCTCTACACTGTAGGCAAGACGAAGGATGATATTTCTGTTAAAAAGTCTTGGAATGATCTTCTTGCTAAGCCGCATGAGTGGTGGGACAACAGATTGAACAAGGTCTGAACTTTTAGTATTTTTTGGCACATGATGAATTTGCTTTGGGTGGTTGTTACTATCATGTTTGATAGATTTCATCATTTTCTCTTTTGTTTCTTGTTATAAATCTTTTCCCAGAGCAATCCAACAGGTGCAGCATTTGAACATAAGGAGAGTGGTCAATTACTATGGATTAATGAGTCTACTCCAGGATGGATTCGAGCAACATTGGATTTATTGACCTTTGACTATAAAACCATGCAGAAGAGTCAAAAAGGTTGTAACTACATGCAGTGGCAGATATAACTTCAATTTATTAGTTATTAATCATAAACATTTTCTCACGGAAACATTTTCGGTTTATCCTTTTTATTTTTCATATTACTCACAAATGTATAGAAATTGTTTTCTTTTTCAGGTAGGATGGTGAAAGATGAGGAATCTGGTGATAACTATTGGAGAGAACTTGTTAACAATCCAGAACAATGGAGAGATTTCCGGAAGAAAAAGCTCAATGGATTGGTGCTCGCTTATCTCAATTTATGCCTTCTACGTTTGTGTTCCATATATTAAGTTTATGTTTTATTATTATTATTATGCAGGTAAATCCAAAACATCCAGATTTTAAACACAAGGATGGCGACCAATCACTGTGGCTTAACAGTGCACCTGTATGGGTCTTATCAAAACTCGAGGGATTGGAGTTTGATGTTAAAATTCACAAGACAAAACAAGATAAAAAGGGTGAGCATGATGTTCTTTTGTGTCATATTTATTAACTTGACTTACAATATTGATGTGGAACAAGATGGGAAGCAGTTTCAAATAATAAAAGAATAATCCAGAAAATAAAATATGGGATTTTCAGATCAGGGGCAAATCTGTAATTTAGATTTGGAGTGAAATTACCAAAATACCCCTGACATACATCAGAATTTTCTGAAAAATTCCAGATATGTAGTTCCCTTATTAAAAGAGACTCTTTAAAATTTCATGCAATTTGGATAAGAATTGATGGGTGAAATTTAAGAATTTCAGAAAACCAAACTTTCTTTAATGGAGTTTCACACAAACAACAAGGAATCTTGCCTAGTTGGAGGAAAGAAGAAGGGGAAAATCATGGGAAACTTAGGACTTTTATAGTGTATCACTTGGGGAACAAAACCCTCAAAATAATTTAACAGAGAGAGATAAATCAGGGGTGGGATTTCCAAGTTTACTATACCCAGAAAATCTGATCTGATATGATAATAGAACACCCAGCAAAATACCACAGAACCAGAAAATTAACAGCAACGGAATTTTCGGGATTATTTAAGGAATAAAAAAGGATGGAAATGCCTTACCTTCAAACATGGTCTGCGATTTGACTGTAAAGGGAGTATAAACTCCATACTGTGGTCAGACTTAAGCATAGTCCAGATTTCCAGCTCTTTTGATAGAATTTGAAAACAGCAAGGTGAATAATGTATAATATAGATTTAGGGGATAGTAGAAAAGAAGAAGAGAAGGTGAATGAAGAAGAAGATGCTGTGAGGTAAGGGAAGAATAAGAGAAGAAAAGAGGGAGGAGATGATGTCGTGTAGATGGGGAAGATGAGAGAGAATGAAAGGAAGAGATGCTAAAACTACTTTCTAAAATTGTAACTACTGAAATATTGGAAGGAAAAGAGGTTCTCGACCAAGCACTCTTAGTGGGCCCCATTAGCTTGACTTTGGGGATCACTAGAGGATAAGTACAAGCTGTCAACCATCTTGGTTTCCCCACAATTGGCCATTGGTTTTCAACAATATTACATCCTCATGCCTCTAAACAAATCCCAAAAAGAAAAATGTCTATAGGCCTTATGACATAAGCAACACATAAAATAAATGTACCCCTCATGTGTGATATCTCTAAGGCTTCTTGGACTTGAGCTTTGGCTTCCACAAAGGGAACGTCTTGTCCATCTACGCCATGTTTGTTGCATCAATTATCTGTAGTACAAATATTTCTGGAGTTTATGGAATCCCATGAAAATAGTTTAGAAGTTTCAGGAACCATGGAAACCATAAGAAATATGGATTGATGGTTTGGGTTATATAAATGTAAGCAGCAATAAATACTGAAATTGCATTATCAAGATCAACAGAAAGTGTCATAACCTGCCACATGTTTAAAGCTCCAAGGTTAAAGTTGCACAAAATAAATGGTCTGTAGACATGCTTACATGGTAAAACACGTTTCCAATGCAAAACCATAATAAGGTCAAGGGTGGCAGTGGGTACCCAATTACCCAAATAACCAACGTACCTGGCCCCAATTAGAAGGGTCTAGGTTCAAGTTTTGGTGGAGGAAAATTCTTAGCTAACATGATACCGTGGCTTGACTAGTTACATCTTACTGAAGCAGTTTAGAATACCACTCCTAAATTCCTTGTTTTTGTGATAATTTCTATCCCCTCACTAGATACCATATAAAATATCTTACTAATACATCAGTGCTGTTTGAACAATTCTAGGTTGCTAGGATGGTTTAGAATTATTTTAAAATATTACACAGCTAGTAATCTATTCCCTTTTAACTTCACAATTAGGCATCATGTTTAATTGTTGCATGCTATCTTTGTGACATGGTATCATCCTATGGGCAAGTTTGATTACAAATCAAATAATTGATAGCATAAAATGTCTGACTGGAGGGATCTGGGCGGTTTAGGACACGGGGAAAATTGAAGTGATTCTGTAAATGCATATGTTGTAAATTCCATGAGTAGGAAAATACATGGGTTGATAGACTATGCTATGGCATGTTCAAGCTATAATCTTGGAGGTTCTTGTGTCCACTATATGTGAAGATCACTCTTGAAGGCCAAGAATGTTCAAATGAAGCAAACCGGGATCATGCAAGGATGAGAGCGACATGGTCACATCATCTGCGTTCTTCCGCATTTACAAAGGTGAGGGCAAAATTTTACTTATAAGACACTCAAGTCCCCTAAAACCACTTCCTATATGGTTAGAGTTGGCCTTGGAGCCATTCTGCACAAAACCGGGGAGAGTGAAGCGCTCCAAGCAAAATTGGAGTACTCCAGAGGAGGTGGAGTGCTCTAGCTCTATTTTGGAGCGCTCCAACCAAACTGGCAGATCAGCCGTTAGTTTGAAGCACTCTGAACTAGAGTTGGAGCGCTCTAAAAATTCTCTGGTCCTTACTGACCAAGAGAAATGCTTCCAGTGGTGCGCGCTCCAAACTAGGTGAAATCTTTCAAATTTGAAATCTACGTTCCAAATTTGTTGACTGTTTTGGATGATTCTCATCTAAGGGTTGTGGTGAGCCACGACTTGTATAAAAGAACAACTTTGCTCTTCTAAACCTAAGGGTTTAAGGGCATTTGCAAAAGAAAAATGAAAGAGGTTTTTGGGCAAGAAGAAGAGCTCTATTAGCTCTACACTCTCTATACTTTCACTCAAGCTTCTAAAGAAGAAAAAGAGAGTCGGTTCTCTCTCTTATGACCACAAATGAGGTTTTCTTTGCAAGAGAAGAGAGGAGGAAGGTTGAGGATGGTGCTCTTACACTTCCTAGCATTCAAACTCCCTACCTAACGGTTGAGGTAAAACTTTTGCTTCACATTTTGGAGTTTTCTTTCATAGTAGTTAGTATTGTGGTTAGCTTTCATATCTAGATCACTACTCTACTTGTGAATCCTTGGAGAGCACTCTCCATGTGATATTTCCCTACTTGAGCTTCACTTATATTTGTCTTAATAGAGGTTTACTTGGTTGAGTGATTACTTGTGCATATTAGCCTTCTGAAGAGGCATTCATACACTTTTTTTTTGCTTTGGTAGAGACCATATTATTGGAATATTTGGCTAGTGAGAGTCACTCTCTACATTGGGACTTAGTTTCCGTTGGTTGACTATATTTGCATATTTGGCTATTGAGAGCCACATCATATATTGGGACATCGATTTCCTTATTGGACTAAGGCCACGTTTGGCATTGCTTAAATTACAAATAAGTGCTTTTGTATAAGTACTATTTTGAAAGCACTTATTACAAGCATTTATTGAAACATCATATGTTGTTTGGTAAATATAAATGATAAGTGCTTATTAAAAATTTAAACACTTTCCACTTACCATTATATCTCAAAAGCCCTATATATAATAAATAAGTCTAATTTTTAAAAAACCTTTTATGTTCCAAAATTAGTCCAATGGATGTGTTTTCCAACGATCAAGACTGTCGTCACTATGTGGCACATAGGAGTTTACATGGGTTGGGTCCGGTTAGGCCTTAGTGAGCCTGAGTAGACCTTAACCCGAGCATGACCCAATTTCAATCTATATGCATCAAGCTAATTCATCGAGTCTTAAGCTCTAACCGAGCATTTTTTAATCAAATTTTGGGTTAGGATAAGCCGGACCAGGTTCAGGTTGGCCTGATCGTATGCACAACCCTAATAGCATATATAACAAATTAAAACGCAAAAAAAAAGAAAGAAGAGTAATGAATACATTCCAAAATGAGTTTTTTTGTATTAATTTATATTAAAATGATACTTTGATTTGTTAATTTATATTTTAAGGTTTTTGGTATTTTATAATTTATTATTTATAATAAA
>JAOXJP010226535.1:0-11472 GCA_025762735.1 Platanus orientalis | reverse complement strand
AAAATGCTCACCTTAACGAATGCTAACCACTGCTCCTTGTCAGGCAGCGGGCACATCAGCGCCGAAAAGTGAATATATGTCCCCCCAAACAGTGAAAATCACTTTTCAATGCTGATGTGTCAGCCCTAACAAGAAGCAGTGATGAGCGTTTGTTAAGGGAAGCGTCCATTAACCGATCCCCATGTGGCCACTAGAGGGCAGAACACATTCACTACAGCTACGCTGAGAACGTGTCATGTGGTCAATATTTTGGGTAAATGTTGAGTTGTTGGGTTAAGATGTGTTATCTTAACCTTAGTAAGGATGCGTTTGGCATTGCTTAATATAAGTATTTATGCTACTTTTTGCTCAAAATAAGTATAAAACTACTTTTTTGATCGTTTGATCATACAAACGTCAAGCATTTTCCAAATAAGAAAAGCAGAAAAACTGTTTTTCAAATAAGCATTTCTCATCTTTTTATTGTGTATTACTTATTGTTTTTTTATTTTACAAGAGTGACCATGTGCATGTGCATGTGCTTTATAATTTTATAACATTTAGACAAATATGTCCCTATTAAAATTATGAATACCAAAAATACCCTTTAATTACAATCATCCAAATATAATAAAATGTCAAAAATACCCATCTAATATAAAATAAAAAACTAAAAATATCTTCAACTGTATAATGATAAAATATCAATAAAATATAAAAATTACCCAAAATACTATCTAATATAGAGTCGAAAAATATCAAAAATATCATTCTATTATAAAATTGAAAGAAATTGTTTTAATGTAAAAATAACAAAATATCAAAAATAACCTTCTAAATTAAAACAAAAAACCACCCTTCTAATATATAATAAAGTATCCCTTAACTATAAAAATAACATTTTATTATAAATAATAAATTATTGTTCTAATAATAAAAAATACTAAAAATCTTAAAATATAAATTAACAAATCAAACTACCATTTTGATATAAATTAATACAAAAAAACTCATTTTGGAATGTATTCATTACTCTTTTTTGTTTTTTTTTACTTTTTAATTTGTTATATATGCTACTAGGGTTGTGCATATGATCAGGCCAACTTGAACCTAATTTAGCTTAACCTAACCCAAAATTTGATTAAAAAATGTCTAGTTAGAGCTTAAGACCCGATGAATTAGCTTGATGCATGTAAATAGAAGTTGGATTATACTCAAGCAGAGTCTACTTAAGCTCATTAAGGCCTAACCGAATCCAACCCATGTATACTTTTATGTGCCACATGGTGACAACAGTCTTAATCGTTGGATAACACATCCATTAGACTAATTTTGGAACATAAAAGGATTTTCTTTTAAATTAGATTTATTTATTATATATGGGGCTTTGGAATATAATGGTAAATGGGAAGTGTTTAAATTTTCAATAAGCACTTATAATTTATATTTACCAAACAATGTATAATGTTCCAATAAGTGCTTGTAATAAGTGCTTTTAAAAAAGTGTTCATACAAAAGTATTTATTTGTAATTTAAGCAATGCCAAAAGTGGCCTAAAAGATTAATAAAATTTGTTTTCCAATCCTGTCTGGTCGCCATGAAAGACTGGTTTTCTCATTATTATTGGCTCAATTTTCTTAAGAAAATCATTTTCAAGATGTCTAGTAGCCATTAAAAACTGGTTTCGTTGTGATTCTTTTCTTGTAGGATTTTCTTTTATACTCTTTTTAAACTTTTCCATCCAATTCAAGGCAACCAGACTGGCAAAAGGAAAAAAGGATAAGATACTTCAAATCTGCAATTTGATTTATCAGCACACCCTCTAGTGGCCAATGTACATCAGGGGAACTCTCAGGATTTAGTACAAACCCAGCATGAGCGAACAAAGTCCAAACAGCATGGGGGGGGGGACACATCAGCGCAAAAAAAGTGTAAAGTACCCTTCAAAAGTGTAAATCACTTTTTTTTGGCGTTGATGTATCAGTCCCTGACGTTGTTTGGACCTTGTTCATTTGGGAAGGGTTTGTACCCAATCCTAGTGGGCTGGAAGCAAGTTTAAAAATGAGTATTCAGGCACTAGGCTACTGTAAGACTGTCTTTCACGTGGGTACATGGTTCGTGGTTCAACATGTGTCGGAGTAGAGCCTGTTTATGAAATCGAAACTAATGTTCCATGACCAAGAATGTGTGTGATCATGTGTGATGTGCAAGGTATACTGTTGGCGTGGATTTGGTGTGCCCCTTAATGAATGCATAAGGTCCACCCATCTGTAAGTGTGGACACATGGCATCAAAAAAGTGATTTACACTTTTTTAGAGGGGTGATTTCACTTTTCAACACCATGTGTCTGCCCCTACATATGAATGGATCTTAGGTGTTCGTTAAGGGGGGCACCAAATCACGGGGCTATACGGATAGGTGATTTGTTTTTGAATTTGGTGCTTTTAATTGAGCAATACTTTTTATTTAAATTTTAAATACCTCTTTTGTGTCTCGGCTTTGGTGCAAAAGCCATGTGCGAAAGAGGTACGAAATGCACCTAGGCCTGACCTGACACATCAGTCCCAAAATAGTGATTTACACTTTTGGGGGTATACTTTTCACTTTTTGGGCTGTACCTAATCCGAAGGGCCTCTTTTGATGCTTTTATAGTTTAAGATCCAAAAGTTGGAAACTGGACTGGTCTGAGGCTGAGCTAATTGCCAAAAATAGTATAAACCCAGTTCAGGGCTGGAAGTCCAAATAGTATAAATCCAGTCCATACTTATCTGCATAGATACACATTTACATATCAATAATTTCATACATTACATGGCCGGCAGGCCCAAAAACTAGCTGTTATGACAGAGATCAAATGTGGTTCCTGGCAGCATGAAACAAATAAGAAAGAATAATCACACAGCATACAAGAACTTTGCATGCTTCGGCAATATTATATATTTCTACGGGCTAAGACGATCAAAAACATCCACAGTGATAAAGATTGCAATTACAAAAGTTTTTAAAAAATCATGCTGACAAGATTAAATATATCATTCCCAAACCTTATCCCAATCTGACTTAGAAACCAGAAGACAGACCTAAACTGTTCAGATATAGGTTGGATCACTAGTCACTAACAAGCCCAACCAAGCTTGGAATCTAACGAGAATATGGAGCTCGGCCTAAGCTTGACCCAAACATAAAACCAGCTGACCTGACTGGGCTGGGAGGTCCACTACCACTAATACTCCGGTGAATGGTCATTCATGTTAGCTGGGTCATGATCTCATTCAAATGTTCTGCTTTGGGTAGCCTATACAGGATTAGTGAAACATGGGTAAGGGCATGGTTGTCAATTGGGTTGTCCTGGTGCAAAGCCCGATTTGTTCAGCCCAAAATTTGGATGGGCTGGGCCATTTAAAGTTCAGGCTTGGTAAAGTTTGGGTAATGATTCTAGGCCTGAAATGATGTTTGGGTCAAGCTCAGTCAGACCTTAGCCCACCCCTAAATGGCTTGGCCCGCAAACTACAATATGATATATAGTACATTCATTATATCTGGCATATGTAGGCTCAGCTCAGAGTTCCGCTGATAATGAGCCAAGCCAAAGCCTGGATTTGACCTCGTTTGCTAAGCGAGCCTGAGCTGAGCTTCACTAAGCTCAGTTCGCTAAAAGCTCAGTTTGGTTTATATATGTTTAGAAAAAGACATTGCATTAAAGGGCCATTAGACTATAGGGACTTTTTTTCTGGCTAGTGAACTGAGCCGAGACTACTTTTAAGAGCCTGAGCTCAGCAGCTCAGAACCATCATGAGCCTGAGCTTTGCCTTCATGTGATGAGCCTGAGGCAGCTGAGCTCAACTAGCTGCCACCCCTAGCTATATCCGTAACAGAGTAGGACCTATCCTAATCTCCATAGCTTGGTGAAAATAGATGACAAAGCCAATTACGACATCTTATCCCCCTCTAAATAAAATAAAATAAAAATAATGAAAAACTGAGGAAGGTTATAAGAAGGCTGGAAGCACCAACAGTCAAAATTTTGACCATTGGCATTTCCAGTCGTTGGCCAAACGATCACTTTAAAAAATTATTATTATTATTTAACTAAACCATATATATTTTATATTTCATTCTTTAATGAAAATATTGAATGCCCTAGTGATTAGGTCCTATTTCTTTAAATCCTATACCATGAGTTTAAACCTTCCCCCTTCTAAAATATTTTGTTACTCTCGGACTGGTTGACACAATTTTTAAATCTTCCGCTTCTCTTGTGTATAACTCCATAGCATAAGATAATGTTCAAAGGGTTTTTCACGGTAATCTGATTGCTCTTGTGTTTAACTTCAAAGCATAAGATAATGTTCAATGGGTTTTTCACGGTAATCTGATTTCTGGGAAAAAAAAATTGATTAAATCCCTGAAATATCTCAAAATCTTGAAGAAAATCATAAAACGTGACAAAAAAATAATCTTGTCTTGATTTCCTACTTAATTAATTCTCCACAAATCTAGCCCGTTAGGAGATTTTTTTAGCTTTGATTGATCTTTTTTTCTATTATAACATCAGAAGATCAACCGTTTATAGTCACAGTGGAGATATCTGGATCCTGACAACCCAATTGATGGAGCCACCTCTTGATTGGGACATATCATATTGATTGTTTCTATGACGTTAGGCATGACAATCGAACCGTCAAACTTTTAGATGATTCGAAAAATAAATGAACCGTGTATATGGAATGCCAATATCCGGTTCATAATAAGTATATTTGCATTCCTAAGAGTGGTATTGAGTGAGTTATAAAAAAATAAAAATAAAAAGAGTGGTATTGAGTGTTCCCCTTGCTCCATTCAAAGATTATCAAACGGGCAAAATTTGAGTAGGAAAATCTAAAATTGATAGTTCTTTAATAATTTAATTAGGCCAAGTTTTGCTACCACTAGTAACGAAATCATTTCATTTCAGATTCTCAAAGCATTTGAAGCCATTTTGTGATGATTGAAATATGAACTCATATATATTGATATTGATTTGTCCATGCACTGATTTTCATTCATCACCAAAATATGAATGATAACAAATATTATTTCATCTTACTAAAAACCTATGATTACTTCATTTTGAACCATCACCTAATTATGGCTACAAATGCCTTAGCAAATTTAAAAGGAAATGGTTACACTACAGGTGGCTGCCAAACAGGCCCTTAAGAATTATGTATTGTTCTATGTTGACTTGATTACTTGTTCAAACCGTATGGATAGGAGGAGGGGCCAAATTCATGGCCTGAATGCTTGGAGTTATCGCTACTTTCAAGAACAAAGCAATTCTGATATTTATTGTCAACCAAGCACCCAGTGGCCGTGTGCTTTCCGTGAAGGGAAAGAATGTTCAGTCCAGGATTTGGTGTCTAGGATGGTGTCCAAGACACCAAGGGACGTCATATAGAATAAGAAAGGTTGGTTATAGATTTTTTGAATATGGAATATGCATTTCATTCCATATGATGGCTTTTGGTGTCCTGAACACCATCCTAGACACCAAATCCTGAACAGAGCATCCTTTCCCTTCTATAAATAGTATTATGGCCGAAGACTTATCTAGATTTCATAGCAAGTATTTCATCCTTTCTCTCGTCTGCATCAGTTGAGTTTAAGCATTTTCTCATTGTCTGTATTGAAATTGCACTTATACTGCATTAATTTCGTAAGGAAATCCCTCCTCTCTTTTTTGGCTGAAACAAAGTTCAAAAAACTATTATCTTTAATGAATGAGAGAAGATTGAGTTTGAAGTTCCCTTTACAAGAACTACAACGACGGGTCAGCAGGAAAAGCCATAGGGTTCGACCTCCTTCACAATCCTAATCTAGTGGCAACTATCCCAACTATTTCATTCAAGACAACATTATGGTTTTGGATGACACCCCAATTCCTAGAACCATCATGCCACAATGTCATCATTGGAGGAGGCACTTAATTCCCTTTTTTTTTTTTTTTTTTCCTTTCTCCATTTAAATTTAAAGGATAGCATGTATTCTTGTACATGCACTTCTATTTAATAAATTGATTGATATGTATTCTTTTAATGGATTAATTGGATGGTGGGTTCATGTGTGTGAATTTTAGATATTGATCTGTCTATTTACTAAGCTCGTGAAACTGACCTAAAAAATTATCACCTCAAAGAAAGTCCTAGCATAAGACGAAGACAAAAAGAGTAGATTTGTAGTATAACAAAAGATCCAAGTATCAGATGGTTGATGTATTTTATTTGTAAATAGAGCAAGAGAGTATAAAATGTTCTACACTAAACATTTTGAATTTTATTAATGTTGAGAATTTTTATAGTTAGATTTATTGTTTTTGGATTCATTCAACAAAATATAATCAATATTATTCATTTAATTAGTTTTATGGATGTAGATGGATGAATGTAATAGATGGATCTGTGCTATCGGGTGGGCAGTTGTAGTGATGGATATGAGTGTTATAGGATTGTTTTATTTATTGTCGATTAGGTATTTATAAGATTTCACTTTACAGTTGTTATGCTACTGAAATTTCATTAGAAAATTTAGGTGAAATCATTTCCTCATCAACCTATGTGTTGATAGGAAGACAAAAGAAGATGATCCATCGCATCACGAAGCATGATGTGTATCTGGAGATTGGGGGCGTGACATAAACAATACACAATCACAGGGTTATTCAGCAATTAAGCCTAACAAACACAAATTTATGCAGCAACTTAGTAGTATTAGTCAAAGTGTGATAAAGATTTATAAGTAATAATATATGATAATAGCGTTGAAAACGACATCATAGTTTGTCTAGAGGCCAATATTATACGAAATCAATGAACACTTATTAGTTTGGCCAAGGTGTGACTGTACAATCCCCTAAAAGTAACATCTAATGTATGTATGAGAGGGATGTAGGTGTTGGAAACGGTTTTGAAAACACCCAGATTTTTTGTGCAAAATCTGATCGGGTGGTTATGTTTGAACCAAAATAAAAAGTGAGACCCACATGTCATTTGATGTGGGTCCACATGGGTTTGTGTTCACCTTAATGAGGAGAACAAATCTGTATGGTTGGATGCTCAAAACCATCAATGGGTAAATGAGAAATTGTCCCCAAAAGTGTCTAGTTGATCACTGGTAAAATTGGTAAAAATGTGTGAAATTTGAATAATCCCACATGGACTAGCCCAGAAATTTATGTGTATTCATATACACTAATGTTGAACATAAGTTTGGGCCCCAAGGGGCACCTCTATTTTGTGGACGAGGGAGGACCTAGCCAAAATGGGCTATATTTAAACATACACATGTGCCGAACTAGGTTGGGTCAGGTTGGATCAATAAAATAAATAAATATAATTTTTATTAATATTTTTATTTTTGCTTTCTCCCAAAATCGATTACACCTGTGTGGACATGTCCATTTGAACAGGTTTTATGGTTTTGCCCTTGTGTGGGTGTGTCTATTCGTTCAGTTTTACAACTATGCCCTTGAAAACTATTGGGCCAAATAGACACACATGTGGCTATTAAATCACACTTATTGACATGTGTCCATTCCTTACAGACATGTAGGTGTCTCTTAAATCATTTTCTTTCACACATGTTTGTTCTGTACGGATGTGTAGGTGGCTACTAGATTGCACCTATTGATCATTTGTAACTATACGGAATCAAATGTTGTATTCCTATACCTGTTCCGAATAGACACCAAAAATCTATAAATAAGAAGTCCCTCCATTCATTTCATTAATTCAATTTTTGGTCAAGCTTTTAGTGTTTCATAGTGCATCCATGTCTGTGTTAGAGTAAGAGAGAGAAGTACAGCACAAGTTGGTTCATCAAACACACAAATTGTAGTGTTGCTTCTGTGTGTGGAAGATCATTGTATCTTGGGAGGTAGACGTTCGACTTCCGTAAGCACCAGTGCGAGGGACGAATATGTTTTAAGGACATAGTGTTAAACACTAGCCTTGATCTAGTTCAGTGAAGGTTTGATCATCCGAGTCAAGTAATTATTTTTCATTTATTTGATTTAAGTATTTTCATATTTTATAGTGTAGTACACATGTATGTAAAATACTGAAATAACAATACTAAGATAACAATAGGTAGGGTGGCAATTCATGAGAGCGAGAGCACATGGGAGAAAGAAAAAGTAGAAGAATGGGTAGCAATCTAGAATAAGGAATTGTTTTGTTGTGGATATAAAGGAAGAAGATGTGAACAGTTGAAGCCACTTGAGTGTACTGCATGAACAAATGGTTTTTGTACTCTTGGGTCTTGTGTTTTTGTTCATGGAGTGCGCTCAAGTGCTAGGACTGATTATTGAGGTAAGGAAGTCGTCCAATAAAATGTGTACATAGTTGTTGTGTCAATGTGTCATCTGTCAAGAGTATTGTAGTAAATACGCTAAGAAGAAAGCAATGTGATTTATCAAAATACCCTTGAATAATGCTTTATTTTAACATGTGGCATGCTTAGTGGACAATAACGCTTTCCGCCTTTCTAGACTTGGGTCTTTAAGGTGGGAGCAAGTGTTCTGTGACCAGCATTCGTATGACCAATGTATAAGAGGGTATACGACTACGTACATGGGTTAACCCAAACCCAACCTATTTGTTAGTCGTGTCAAAGCTGATTGATCGATTTGACCCAAAACATGCACATTTTCATTTACAGTCAATCCTAACACGCTTATTTCGTGTTGGGTTTGTCTTAGGTTCTCAGGTCATGTCTAACATTACCACCCCTAGATGTAGGCTTTTACCCCCAATATTCAATGGCTAAGTTATATTGTTTAGTAGACCTTGTACTGGTTCACTACCTTCTCTGAGTAGTTATACCTTCTTCAATTGAATCACAACAGCTAAAGTTTTTTTTTTTAAAGGACTGTAAATGTAAATGTAGTTCCCTATTCTGTGCTTCATTCTCACTTTATAAAGAACGACTATGAGAATGGAAAGCCATTAACCCACATTAATATAACCAATATGCAAACAAATAATCTTATTAGAACATAATTAATAATGTAATCATTATGATTAAAACAATTAAAAAAGGATAACACATGTGGACTCTCTACACATATGTGCTAGGTCAGCTCACTTTTGTGCATTTGCATTAAAAAAAGTCTCATGTGGTCTCTTCTTTCTTGGATCCTAAGCCATATGACTCTGTTTGATTGCATAGGAAATTGGAGAAGTGAAGTGAAGTAAAATATGATATTTTCAACTTTCTAACAAGTGATTTGGTTTCCATTGGAAAGTTGAAGGGAAGTTAATTTTTTGAAAGTTTTCCAAAAGGAAATGCAACAATCCGATTTTTTTCTATAGAAAATGTAAGCTCCATTTTTTAGAAAATTGGAGGGTGGTTAGGAAAACTCATTTTCCATCTCTAGGACTTTCCACACAATCAAACATGAAAAAAGTTGTGAAGTTAGGAAAGTTGATGTATTTTTCAACAAAATTTTCTAGTTTTCATGTATTCAAACATAACCATAAAGCAACCGGAAACTTTAAGCAAAGTAGAATGAAAGAAACTAAAAGTGATTACAAACCAAATTGGATAAGAACTCAAAGTCAAATAAAAGCGAATTCCTAACACATCCCAAACATAAGATTAAACAAAATTTATAAGATTTAAATTTGAATATCAAAATAAGATAAATCAAAACGATTTCCAATAAAGATTAAAAATTGAAAACAAATTCTATTAGAAAATGCATAGGTAATGATGTTTAATCATTGGAATAACAATCCAAGGTTCACAAAAGCCAAATGGAACAAAATCTAATAAATCATACCCTTTAGTATGAAGCAATCGTAAGTTTCATTTACATTTCATATTTTGGATCTGGGCTACTCTAATTAGTTGGCACGTTTAAATCATGTGACATACTTGGAAACAAATGAAAGCTCTAGAGAACAAGGCCACATTCTCATAGGAAGTCGCACCCTTATACTCTTGTTAATAGATCCATCAAGTGTGCATTACAACTAAATACATATAAGGTTATAGATTCATTAAGTGAATTAATATTATCCTATTATATTATAGTAATCATTGTCTACATCATAAATATAAAAAAAAAGGATATTAGTGGTAGTGCTGCACCGAATTGATTAATGTCATACTTATCCATATAAATCTAGCAACTTCCTAAGATCATCATTCATACTTTAAGCAATAACCTCAGTATAATCATCACTAGATACTAATGAATAATTAATTACATGTTTTTAGTCCTTTTCATTACATTAACTAAACAAGTTTAAAGTCTCTTGCTTCCTACGATGCCTTCTCTAAGGCATTAGTTTCATGTTTCCTAATGAACCTAGATGTAAATATATTTATGGATTAGGTTGAATGATTCACTATTGTTGGATCTATGAATCCAATAATGTTGATTAGTCTATTAAGTACACAAATTTAAAGTCAAGTAAATTTAACTTAATAAATTTTATAGTCAAGTGATCCGAGTCATAGAAATTTCATTGTTGCGTTTCTTGAAGATAGTCAAAGCTTCTTATGAACATGCAAAGGAGTGTGTCAAGTTACCTCCGGGATACAACTAAGCTTGAAATCAATTTCTTGTCTCTCAAAAGGTTTGCACTGCCTAGTAGAGACTTATGATACATTCCCATGTAATACATTGCCCTTAGAAAGTCGGGTGTTCAAAAATGTCCATGAAAAACTTGTTCAAATTTTGTCAAAATTTCAACAATCTCCCCTTAATAAGTTGTTAATCAGATATTAAAAATAAATCAACACTACAACAATATTTAGTTTTAGCAACATTGTATTAGACAATGTTTTTGTAAAAATGTTGTCTAAAGAGAATAATATACAATGTTTTTAATATAAAGCTTTTCAAAAAAGGCAAAAATAAATATACAGCGTTTATAAAACAATGCATATACATTAATATAAAAGATTTTATATTTATGCAGTGTTTCTAAATGTTGCATAAAAAAGTCATAATTCTCCATCATGTGTCAGCTCAAAAAGAACATATGCAGTTCTTTATAAATGCTACAATTTTTTTTATTACAGCGTTTTAGAAATGCTCCATAAAAAAAGTCTTATTATAGTGCTTTTCAAATGCTTCCTATAAATGTGTATATATATTTTTTTCGCATGCTATTTTCCTCTCTCCCGCGTTCTCTTCCCCCTGTTTCTGGACTCTTTCCGCATCTTTCAGTCTTCACTCTTCTCCCAAACACAAAGGCTAGGGTTTTGATATTTGGGCACGAGCGTCGGTCAGGTTGTCGCTGCGATTAGGGTAGAAATGTTTTGCTCTCTTAGAATAAGTAAGCTATTTCCATCTCTTGCTTTAGATTTGATTTTTTCTAGAACTTCTATAGGCGTCTCTGATTGCTCAAAATACTGTTTCAATCGTCTCTCGTCTGACCTAGAATTCTTAGAATTTGATGTGATTTTGTTTTCTCTGTTATTTATTGATATTTAATATCTTACGT
>JAOXJP010226534.1:0-11472 GCA_025762735.1 Platanus orientalis | reverse complement strand
CTTCTAGATCTATTAGGATAAAGTCCACAGATAAATCAAGGCCTTCCAGCTCTGGATCTGAAAGATCTGAGCCTCCTCCATCTTCCTATCATACAGCTCAAAGCCTCCTTTCTCAGACCTATCAGCTCTCAATAGATGAAAATCCTTTGAGACCAACAGGAATTAACCAGTCCAGAGAATTTGGACTCGATTATGCCACCTATGGCCCAGAAACCTTCTCTGAGTTAGGTGCAGAAGGAGAACTCAATGTGATCTAGGAAGATTTTATCCCAAACAAAGAAATCCTCAAATTAGATTTCTATTATGAGAGAAACAAAATCCTGAGAGAAAAGTTCTTTTCTTGGTACTCCGAAGAACAATGTCTAAATTTCAGACGACTGTGGTATCTATTTCTTTTCTTTTCTTTTCTTTTTTGGTAATCCCATAGTATCTATTTTATGTAGTATTTTTTTTCCTTTTTTTTTAGATATTCTATTTAGCATTATTATCCAACAAAAAAACTCAAAAATGCTTTTCCTTTTAAGACCAGGTGTTACG
The DNA here is from genome assembly GCA_025762735.1 of Platanus orientalis. Classification (NCBI taxonomy): domain Eukaryota; kingdom Viridiplantae; phylum Streptophyta; class Magnoliopsida; order Proteales; family Platanaceae; genus Platanus; species Platanus orientalis. Next base: position 10,935 of record JAOXJP010226534.1, on the reverse strand, counting down.
TTAGTAAAAAAAAAACTCAGAGGCTTAGGAACCCTCCCCTTAGCTAACGCTAACCACCCCTCCTATCAGGGGGCAGGCACATCAGCATTGAAAAGTGATATGCACCCCCCCAAACTGTAAATCACTTTTTGGTGCTGTAATTCTTATGATAGATAATATATACGTATATAAGACCCTTAGTGAACCAATATTTTAACAACATATGCCTAAGTAGGACTGTCAATGGTCGAATACAAAGCAGATATAGGCATTTATGTATTCGTATTTGTTTATTTAATCGAATATTGGATTGAATCCGAATATTTACAAAAACGATAATGACTTAGAAATGATAGAGATGCAAGACGATAGATGGATTATCAATATAAGGGGAGATGGCTATTAGAGAGGTTTCAGCTTTCTTTCATTTGAAATGGGAAAGGGAGATGAAAAATGATAAAGGTTAGGGATAAGGTATTCATATGATGTATTTTATGTAACATGGCATATAATATTACAATATAGATATTAATTGTATATTAATTTGAACATATACAAATATTTAGTCAAATAATCAAATTAGAGATAGATGCATCTGTGTTCTCTTTGAGTGGACCGAATACAGATAATAATCGGATAGTTGACAACCCTAATGCATAGTGCAGTTTGACTTAGGCTCACTTAGTTAAACAAGCTCAATTAGAGGTCTAGCTCAGCTCTACAAGCTTCAAACAAGGCTCAAGTTTAACTGGTGTTGAGCTAAGTGCCATCCTAGGTTCATAAAAGAAAGAGCAACCAACTTGAATATGATATATTGACACTCGAGGAAATGGGGAATCAACAAGCAGTCATAAAGTAGAATTTGCACACAATAAGGCCCAAGTGTCTAGGGTTGTCAACGGTCAAATATGAAGTGGATATAGGCATATCCATATTCATATTTGTGTATTTAATTGAAAATCATATTGAATTCTGATATTTTGTAGATATTTATGAAAACAATAAGAACGTAGGAACTATAGAGATGGAAGATGATTGATGGATCAACAAGAGAAGGGGAGCTAGCCACTGGGGAGGTTCTAGCTTTCTTTCATTCAAAATGGGACTAGGAGAAGGTGTTCATATGTTGTATTCTATGTAACATGGCCTATATTATTGTAATATAAATATAATTATATATTAATTTAAACGGATACAAATATTTAGCTGATTAATCGAATTGGATGTCTTTAATCATACTGAAGGCAAACCAACTATGGATGATAATCAGATAGTTGACAGTCCTACAAGTGACAATGTTGCAAGAGTTCATCCATGGCATACTTGAACAGAACAAGTACTAGATATTGGCTTTTTTCTAGAGAAATAACTACGAAATGATCTTGATCATAATAGTTGAACCACAAATACAGAAACGTCCAATATTCATAATCAACTCCAACAATCAATATATCAACATCATAATATGTATCAACCATATTATCTGATGCAACAAAAAATATTCGGTGCCTAGAAGATTGTTGCCAAATGTGTGACTTGGGTGTTGTGTATATACAATAACAGCATGTGCTAAACATGCCTTATCCAGATAAATATCCATATCTGATCCATATTCAGTGGATACATGTATATCCATTCCAATTAAATATCCATTAGTTTAGAAAAAAATTTGATTATAGATGAACCAGATATGGATCTATCCATAACCTTTGTGGCTTAATATCCTTACCTCTTAAGTTAATATGTATACATATTCCCATCAACATAAAAGATTTTAACCATCTTAAGTGAAGGGGAGAGATATCTCGCCAGTATAAATCAATGCATGACATGCAATTTGTCATGGGTGTCTCGTTAAATACATAGGGCATAAAGGAGGGTCCTTATAATAAATACAATATTTATTATTGTTATATATATATATATAAACAACACGCATTGTGTTTTTGTTTTTTTGGCAAAGAGCGTTAGCTCAATTCATTCAACAAATAACAAGCTCATTACAAGTATCCATAGTATGGAAGAAACAAATGCTCTGAAGGCTTTCAACATATTACTATGAGAAAGCAAAACCATGTGGAGAGGGAGAGGAACAACTGAGAGGAAGAAGGAGAACAAAGGTGAGGGGTTGTGGCTTTGGCTACAGTTACATGAGGCAAAGCTTCAGCTCCGAGCTTCTAGCGACATACAACAATGGTTGATCGATGTGTATTTTTCTTCATCCTTTCATTCTTCGTTTTCTTTTTTCTTCTTCCTCTTTTTGTATTCCATCAGAAAGTATAAATTCAGGGAGTAGAGCCTCATCAAGTCCCTAATCTTTATCTTCTTCCATCTTAGCAACCAAACCGTAACCCAAGTTTGATGAAGACTCCATGTCCTCATCCCATCCAAAAACCTAATTCTATATAGAGCATGTCATGGTTGATCCTCTTTTCCTTGTTGTTCTCTTTTAACTGACCTAGATCATTATTAACCTAACCCTAATCAATGCCACCTTTGTATTCTCTATTCATCCACTTCTTTAAAGTTTGAATTAGAAAATCCATCTTGACTTGAGTTTTATATTTCTTGCAACCATCACACTTAGTTTTTATTATAAACAATCATGATTACCAGCAAGACCACAACCAAATATTTGGATTCGTATCTAATATTCACTTACTAAGATTTGAATACAAAACCCATTTTGTAATATCCATCGGACATTGGAATGAATACAAATATATGTGTAATTTAAATGGGTCAAATACATATATTCATATATACTCTTTGAATTCGGTCCGTTACAACCCTACTTCTTGACACATCATAATATGACACATAACCAAAATAGGTAGGAGATGGTCTTCTACTGTGAATGACATATTTGTTTTTGGGTGCATAAGTCCATTAGGATTATTGTTATTACATGTCAATCTATTAGTGGGGTAAATATTTATGTGGGGTTATCCATGTGTAGTTACCAATTATGTAGGGATAGGATAGGATGAGATGATGAGTTTGGGCTAAGTTATAGAATTGTTGGATAAGGGTAGGATATTGTTGCTAACATTTAAGAGTTGTTTTATGAATTGAGTGTTTTTTTTTTTTTTTTTTATGAATAAGAAGTAAGCTGTGTTGTTATTCTCAAAAGTTACCTTAAGAAGTTATCTACCCCCAAAGTGTTGATTGTTCTCTTTCAAATTTCCAAGGAAAAAAAAAGTGCGTAACAATTATATTAGAATGAAATATCCTATCATGGCGGAATGAACAAAGAATGCCAAACTTGATAAGATGATGAGATTGTTAAAAAAAATCTCTAAAATACAAGGGAAGATGTTACGAGACTTAATCCAAAGGATCACCATCATGGATTCTAAACACAACCTTCATGAGGCGACTGACTCATTATTGCAAATTGTTCCATCAGTGAGAAACCCCTATGATGAAGCACAACTCAAACACCTAACAAAGAACACACTTTTAACTAGTTAAATATGATTTTTTTTAATGATCAACTACCTTATTCTTACTACCATGTTTTAAGGCTTTTACATTCAATATAAATCAGATATTTATTAAACTTATAGCTATTTTGCAAAGTTTAGAAGGAAAAACAAATCATGCAATAGAATAATTTAAAGAAAAAAACACATTTGATACTCTCATGGAATTTTGCCTGTGTTTTTTTTTTCAAATAAAAAAATGAGTTTTAATTTTGTAAGAAAACTATGTTCATACTTAACCGATGACCCATTCTCTAATAATTAGCATCACCAAGCACAATAATGAGTCCACTCACCTTGGTAAACAAGAAATCATAATATTCTATTTATAGCAAATACTATGCTTTCAATTTGCATACTTAAGCAAATACAATCATAACTACATTGCCAGTGTGACTTTGCACTAGTTCATTTACTACTTTTATAACTATAATACTAACTAATGTTTTATAGAGTAAAATGTTAAGAGTATTTTGCAAATATCCGTAGTATCTATGATCTCATTCTTGTTGTTGGTGATTGGAACTGTCTTTGGTATAGGGAGGACAAATCTAGGGGGAGTCGTATCACCCCCAAAAATCTGATTTGGGCTAAGAATATCCTCGACAAAGGTCGTTTCTTTGATCTCGAACATCATGGTCCCCAATTTAGTTGGTTCAATAAATTACAGGGTCATCGTCATATTAATGAGAGACTTGATAGAGGGGTTGCCAATGGTGAAAGGAAATTCCTTTTCCCTGAAACTGTGATTAAAAACTTCATTACCCTTGGATCTGATCATAGTTCTCTTATTATGAACACTAACCCCGAATCAAAGTTCAAGAAGTGTCCCTTTAGGTTTGAGTGGATGTGGGCCACTCACCCAGACTATAAGGATCTCATCTCTAGTAAGTGGAGCAAACTTAGAGGAGAGGGTCAAATTGAGAATGTGAAAAACAATATCTCGAAACTTCATCCTGCGCTTAAGAAATGGAATAGGAATACATTTAGAAATCTTTTTTTATTTTTTATAATAGAATACATTTGGAAATCTCAAACATAAAATTCAAGAGTGTTACTCAAAACTTAGCAACCTTAAGGCCTTGCCCCTTTAATGAGGATAATCTTGAAGACTATTTAGCCCTCCTGCTTCATGAGGAAGAGATCTTTTGGGCCCAAAATTCGAGATCTAAGTGGTTACATTAGGGTGATAAGAATTCTAAATTCTTTCACCTATCTACCATCGCCATAAGACCTAGGAATAGAATTCTTGCCCTTAGAAATGATAATGATAATTGGGTTAAAGGGGACAGGAATTTAGACTCTCTATCCTCTAAGTTCTTCACTGAGTTATTTAAAACCTCCAACCCTGAGGCTGAGAATATCTCTAAAATTACTGACAAGTGCTATCTGTATTTATCTAAAGAGTCTAAAGTTTCTCTAAATTCCCCCTTCTCTGTTGATGAAATCAAAAGAGCTGCATTTGATATAGGCAAGCTCAAAGCCCCTGGGCCAAATGGGTTCCCTGCTGGCTTTTTTCAGGAATTTTGGGATTACACGAGTGATGAAGTGTCTAATGTTGTCCTTGAATTCTTCAACAAAGGCTATTTGATTGAGTCTATTAATAAAACGTTTATCACCCTCATCCCTAAGACCCGTTGCTTGAAAAAAGTTGTCCCAATATCACCCCATTAGTTTATACAATGCCATCTATAAAATCATTTCTCGTACTATGGCCAATAGGATGAAATGTGTCTTCCCAGAGATTCTCTCTAAATCAAAGTGCCTTTGTGAAAGGGAGGCAGATTTCTGATAATATCTTGATTGCCCATGAAGTGACAAGATTCTTGAGGGTGGGGAAATCTAAAGAGCAACATATGGCTATTAAGATTGATATGAGCAAAGCTTATGATAGGGTCGAGGGGAAAATAGTCATTAAAATGATGGAAAAGGTGGGTTTCAGTGATCTTTGACTCAAATGGGTTTGAAATTGTATGTCTTATGTGTCCTATCAGGTTCTCGTTAATGGTTCCCATGGTAGTCAATTTATCCCTTCTAGAGGTCTTCGCTAAGGGGATCCTATATCCCCCTTCCTTTATCTATTATGTGTAGAGGGTTTGTCCGCCTCTCTTATTGCAAAGGTGAGGGAGGGTTTTATTTCGGGAATCAAGCTTAGAGCCTCCAATCTTGTCATTTCTCATCTCATTTTTGCTGATGATTGTTATATCTTCACACAAGTTGATATGAAAAAGATTAAGATAATTATTGATTGTAACTCAGACTTTAGTGTTGCTTCGGGGAAAATTGTTAATCATGAGAAGTCTGAGGTGTTCTTTAGCTCTAATACTCTTAGGCAAGTGCACAAGGTGGTTCTTAATACATTTAGGATCAAACAATCTCAAGTGCTTGGGAATTATCTTGGGCTTCCCTCTTCAATTGGTCGTAATAAAACTTCTTTATTTTCTTATATTGATGAACGATCTAAAAATGTAATCCAAGGGTGGAAGGAGAAATTTCTCTCCACTGCAAAGAAAGAAGTCATCCTTAAGTCTGTTATTAATGTTATTCCTTCATATGTGATGTCCTATTTCCTCAACCCCCAAAAGATTTGCAATTCTATCAACTCTGTTAAGAGAAAGTTTTGGTGGTGTAGTGAGGATCTTAAGAAGAAAGTAAATTGGGTTGCTTGGGATAGTATCAAGATAAGCAAAAAAGATGGGAGCTTGGGTTTTAGAGACCTTCATACCTTTAATCATGCTCTTCTTGCTAAGCAAGCCTGGAGAATTTTGAACAATCCTGACTCTCTATGGATAAAGCTGTTTAAGTCTTTGTACTTTTCAAAAGAGAACTTATCTTCTAAATCTAAACAAAATAACTCTTGGACATGGAAGAGTATTCAAAAAGGTAAGGACCTTCTTGTGGAAGGCCTTAGATGGCAAGTGGGTAATGGGGAGTTGATCAAGATATGGGATGACCCATGGATCCCCCTACCTCCAAATTTCAAAATGCCCACCCCCAGTAGTACGATGAATGTCCAATTTGTCTCCAATTTAATTGACCCTGATACCAAAAAACTGGAATGGGGTAAAGTAGTGATGAGAGATATAAGTACCTCTCAGGCGGTATGACCCTTAACACACTCAAGTAAGTGGGACAAGGCTTTCTCGAGCCTAGGTGAGCTGATAAGATAGAGAGGCTATGGTGGGTGTTTTTGCAATTAAGTAATGAAACTACCCTTATGTACTAAAATTGTCTCTTTTTTACAGATTCGAAATTTTAATGATTCGTGATAGGAAGGATCATTGAAGACTAATTATCATAGTTGGCCCGATATTGAATTGTTAAAAAAGGCCAGGCCAAACAGACTGGGTTGACTAGTGGTGGGTTATACTATAATAACTCAAAGACATCATTCTAAGTTAAATTTTAACCTAGATTCTATAGACTCACAATTTTCTTGTGTTAGGTGGGTCAACTAGGGTGAACCAACTGGCTTAATGCATAACCGATCAGATTGACCCAGTTAATCCATCTTCTTTTTTTCTAACACATATTCCATCATCGTTTGACAGGTTGGTTTGAATGTTACTGGATCAACTGGTGGGCTGGTTTGACCCTCCACATTGTTAGCTCTCAGTCATAGTTATACAAATTATATCATGATAATTTTCCATAATTTTTGAAGTGTGTGTGTGTGCAAGAGTAAAAACATTTAAACCTAAACCATTTGAAGATGATCAATAGCTTAAAAACATAGTTATTTGAGGCAAATGTCTTCTTAGCAGGCCTAGCTGAAATCAATATCAATGACCAGGAGAATCTAATGACATATTAAGGAATCATATCTAAACACTATGGAACAAATGTTTGTTTATGGGACCTGATGTAAGTTTATGGGCAAGACAATCAACAGCTAGAACTGGATCCCTAATGCAAGAACCAATGAATTAAAACCTCTTAATTCAAGTTTGATAAGATGGACTAAAGCTCTACAACCTGGATGGTATGATAGAAAATGTGAACTGAGATTGAAGATTTCATTCTAATGATTTTTTTACAAGTAAATAAATTTCATTAAAGAGAAAAATATAAGTTAGATGTGTGCGAAATTACATAATGAGGCATGTTAGCTAATGAGCTCGACAAGAATGGTAGGGAAATTAGGGGATCTAAAATTTCTTCTCGAGACAAGATTGATAAACTTGTAATTAGATCAACAGATTGATTTGCCTCTCTCCATATGTGCTGAATTGTGATTTGTTCAAAGCTTGTAATCAATCTTTTTATTTGACTCCATAAACACACCACCCTCTATGGGAAAAAAGTCTTCTTAAGTATGATGTACATGGTAAGTTTGGAATCAACTAACAGGTGAACTTTTTTGAAACCTCTATCTTGGGCGATCCATAATCCTCATTGAACCGTTTGCAACTCAGCCTTCCCATGAAATGCAAGTATAGGAGTCTCATATGAATTTCGGAAGATGCCACCATAAACGGTTTGGTTGTCTTTCACCGTTCCATCCATAGATATGCCCACTACAATAGTAGCAGGAGGTATCTAATGGCAATGTCGCGGAGATGGGATTGCCAGGTTAGTTGGGAGGTTCCATCGCTAATGAACGTATTAAAAGATGTGTTCTCGACCTTTTGATAAACATCCTCTGATTTAGTTTGAACCTCAAATGTTATAGCTTTGCAAATTTGGTGGATGACCCAACTTTCATTTACAAATCTTCCACCATTATGCTACTTTCATATGTGATAGATAGTGATGTTGAATGCACTCTTGCCCTTGAATCTTCTTTTGATCCAGTTCGTTTTGGCTTGCCAATGTTTGATTCTCCTTGGTTGGGGCTGAAGCATTTGCATAAAAACTGCATTAGAAAGAGGACATTGAAACTTTTCAAAGTGACTTCAATTTTGATGGAGTAGCTTTTTTGTTTTTTGTTTTTTGTTTTTGTTTTTTATAACTCTTGTCACTCTTCAACATAAAACATCTCATTCCATTGGTTTTTGCATACGGCCTTCACATACCTTTGTTACTAATAAAGTTTGCACCTAAAAAAATACACCTAGGTGGACCGAGTCAAGAACCTCCATAGTGGAAGCCTGCAACTCTTACTACAGATTGACATGTGGTTTTACAAGGGTAAAATGGTTAACCTAACAAATGTTTTGTGATGAAAATGTCTAGTGTATATGGTGAATTATAAGCTAACATGTGTTGTGTTGGGGGGGAGGGGGTAAGAAGGTTTAAAAAAGTGTTCAATTGAAAAAGTAGTGTCCAAAAAGAGACCAAATTCAATGTGTCAATCAATAGCATGCTTACATTGTTGGAATAATTTAAATTTGGAAAGAGGAGGTGTGGTGACCTTGCCACTTCCACTTCCCTCTTTTAGAGAGACGTGTGGGAGTGGGCTAGGGTTGCCGCACTCTCACTCTTCCCATCAATTAGAGTTTTCACAACTTACGTGCCACACAACCCTAATATATCCTATAAATATGTGTTAAATAGAAAACAACGAGAGTTTTTTTAGAGAGTTTGGACATGTGAATATTGGTGGCTGCATTAGGGCTTTCTTTTAAAGAAAAGAAGAAGAAGAAGAAAGAAGCTCTTGTGTATTCCAGATAGTTTATTTGAAGAAGAAGAAGAAAGAAACATGATATTGTTCATGATCTTCATCCTCTCCTTTTTCCCTCTTCTTTTTGTGCATGCGGATCTTAAACTTGGTTGTCTTCTTTTAAGAAACGCATAGCTTTGAGTTATTGATCCAAGACTCTTGTTTGGATCCACACTCTTTGTCGAGGGAGATCACTCGATTCAATTAGAGTAACATCATCTTGAGATCCGGTATTCTTTTTGTGGGAACTCACGTTGATCTCTTGAATGATTTGATTTGAGAAAACAATTTTACATCGTCGTTATACTGTCGAATTTTCTATAAAATTAAACCTTTGACTTTTGGGCTTTAAGAACAATAACAAAGTTTCATTTGTCTTTGCCATAAAGTGTAAATCTAGAGAGAGACAAGGGTTTTACTTTGACTAGATTGTATCCCGGGAGACCTCGACTATCTTAAAGAAACATGGTAATGACACCTTCTATCATCGGATGAATTAATTAACTTTAAATCTAATTTGAAGAAGACAACAAGTCATAAATTTATAATTTGGAGAATTAATTAACTTTAAATCTAATTTGAAGAAGACAACAAATCATAAATTTATAATTTGGAGATTGAACCATGATTGTGATCGTGCATCGCAAATTATTGTTGACCCGCAATTGAACGTTTGTGCCACGACTAATTGAATTGTGCCATGACTAACAATGTTGTCTGTGACTAAATTGATGTCGGCGATTGGATTGTGGTTTACAACTAATCCTCATCTATGACCAACTTTGGAAATTAAAATTTAATTAATCAATCATTGTTGAGTTTCCCATCATACCATAAAATTAACATACAGAGGTCTGTATTAACACAAATAATCAATCATTCTTCAATGGTTAAAACATGAATAAAGATTGTCTGTGATGAAAAAACCTATGTATATGTGCCACAGATTGACACATGATTTTTTTTTTGCTAGAAAAACACGAGATATATATTAAGGAGAACGATTCAGCTCAAGAGCAATTGCATCAAAGTTTAAGTCATTCCTCAACCATGGTGGATGGGAGGAAGACCAACTATCAAATCTGGAAGAAGAGGCACCAAAATGGGCAATACAGTCAGCCACTGAATTGGCATAGCGCCTCACATGCTGACAAGTAAAACCTATAAGAGATTTGATAATAGAAACACAATCCTGAACAAGAGAACTGATGTTTTAGGGGACATCCTCAGAAGGATTCCGAATCATAGAGATGACCTCCAAGGAATCACCTTTAAGAACCAAACTAGAGAGCCCTAAATCAAGGGCTATAGTAAGAGCTAGTCTAGCAACCATGCATTCTGCCATCAAGGGAGAGGTGGCGACAGCTTGATCCAATCTAGCATGCACAAAATCACCCATCCAGTCACGAACCACGACCCCAAACCCACAAACAAATGAGGTCAAACAAAAAGAAGCATCAAAATTAATCTTTACGTAATCCACGTCCGGGGGCTTCTAAGCCAAATGATCATTTTGTGTGTCTAGAATCCAAAAAGAGCCAAGCTTAACAATATTCTCATTCATCATCCTATAGGCAGCATAAGAGGACATTAGCATATTGAAATCACATTTATCAAAGACTGCCTTATTTCTAGATTTCCTAATATTCCAATAAAATATAACAATAGTACACATGATATTTGAACGATTAAATTTTGAAATTACAAGATAATCAAGCCAAAATTTAATTCATTCTATAAAAGTATTACAAAAGATGTTTGAGGTTCGTAAACAAAGGGGGGAAACATACCATATTGGGGTCATTTTCACATAGGTAACCAGACAATGCATGGTGGTCTCCTTGGCCTCTTTATACAAAGGGAAGAGAT
>JAOXJP010226533.1:0-11472 GCA_025762735.1 Platanus orientalis | reverse complement strand
GAGAAATTGTGTGATACGTATAAGTATAAAGTTTATGTTTGTATAAGTAAGAGCATAAGATAAGAATGAAAATAAATAAGATGAGTTTTGATTATAAAAGTTATTGCATAAGAAAATGTGAATTTACATAAAGAGTTTTTAGCAAATTATAGAAATCTCAGTTCAATTATGTTTTCAGTAAAGTTTATTTTAAAAATATTTTTGCTAAGTCTTGACTCATATTTTGTTGTAGCCTTTATGTTGTTACCTGTGAGCTATAGACTCACCCATCCATAATGTTGTTGTTGTTGTTGTTTTTGTTTTTGTTTTTTTTTATTTTTTTTCAGATTAACTCTCTCTCTCTATTGTTAGTAGGTGAGCCCATGGAGCACTATGAGACATGACATAACACAAAGAGAAGATAAATTAGAAAATTTACTTTTGTTCTTTATTTTATTTATATATTCATATCTTTTATTTCAATTTATGTTTATGGACCCATGTTAAGGATTGATATGTTTATGAGGCTTGAAAATTTGACTTCAGTTTAATTATGAAAAGTTTATTGAAAAGATTTTATTTTAAATGACTAGTTTTCATTCCACTATGATAATTATTTAAAAGTTAGATTCTATTATACATGGTAATGGTTTGGATTAGAAATTGGTTTTAATTACAAGTATGAATGACAGTGAATAAGCTAAATAAAGCAAGAACTTAATAGTAAAAAAAATTTAAGGACTCTTTTATAATATCCCGCTGTAAAGGGGTCTTGAACAAGGAGAAGAAAAAGAAGAGTGAAAAGAGATTAACACTCCAAAATCCTATCTAGTGATGGAATTTTGGGGTGTTACAACCAGGGCCATGGTTGTTTGCATGCTTTCCTCGTCCATTGTCCTACTCCCCTTCTTGCTTCAGGTGGGTGGCCTCATGTGTTTTATCGTCACCGGAATGTTGATGTTCTTCCCACATCATGAGCCTTCGATTAAGTTCTTGGTTTTGTTTTGTGATCCATTCTATGCTTTGATTGAGGTTTTGTGTTTGCTACTCTAGAGCAGCAATTCTAGTGACCTTGACCTCCATTCTGTCTTGGTTGTTCGTTGATGAAGCATTCTGACGAGCTTCCATCATCCCTGATCAAGTTTCAACCATGTGACATTTGTCTTACTAGAAATTGTTTTGCAATTTCCCACAAACGACACCAAATAATGATACTTGGGTCTGGTTCACCAAGATGATTGTTTAATTCTCCTCCTCGAGGTGCTCCTGGACAGGCCCGCTTCTTACAACCAACATGTGAGAAATGCCGGTGTAGCACCGGCCCCCACCACTCCAATGATCAAGTTAGTGTTCTAGAATAAATTTAATCTCCCTTTTTGTTGGACCCCACCACTCCGATGATCAAGTTAGTGTTCTAGAATAAATTTAATCTCCCTTTTTGTTGAATGTCTTTTCTTTTATACCTTTGTTTTAAGCAGTTAGGAGTTCCTATCTTACCTGTTAGGAATATTCCAAGTTTGTTAGGAAATTGGCGTAAAATACACGTGGCAACTCGGTATTGGTAGAATCTTTGCACTGTTTCTCATCTATAACTATTTCTAATCTTCACAACGGTTGGTTCATTCAGATTTATCCAATGGTCGTCTCCCTTAGAATGGTTGTTCAGAGTTTCAAATGGTCTGTCGTTTAACTCTCGGTCGGTCATATGTCTCTCATTTTGTCACCTGACTCTCGGTTGTCAGGTGGTCAATCGGCTTGTCATGCTCCACTCTTGATGATCAGTCAAATCGTAGTTGATTTGATACTCATACAATCTTACCGGTGGTCTAACGCTTGGTTTATTTGATAGTTGGTTTAACCCAAGTGAGTCACCTAATTGATGAGTTGAACTTGGGTGGTTTACTCGACTGGTCGGCTCGGGCTAAATTTCTCATCATCAGTTTAAATACTTGATTTTGATGGCTAAGAAAGCTAACTGTTAAAAGGGATCATTAGAATGTAAATTCCAACCGTTGAAGATAAAGGCTATACTGCTATACTAGCCTTAACACCTTCTATTTGTGATTGGCACGATTCATGTATGCATATTACAGCATTCAAATCATGTTTTTCACTTCTCTAACTTCCCTTCATCATTTCTCCTCAAAGTAAGGGTTTTAAGTTAGGCTTCCATCGTTCAACGCTAGAATCCTTGCTATCGGGTCTCCAGTTCTTTCACCTTTAATTTCCAAGGCAAGGAGCCCACTTCATGGGGTTCATGCTCCTCGATTTGTTTTGCATCAAGGACTATATCAATATCGAGTTCCAATTCTTCACCTTTGTTCAAGCCTCTGCGTGAGTGTTATCCTTGTTCTAGTTCTGCACATGATTTCTTCAGGGTCTCAAGGTTTTGTTTTGGCCTCCTTAGTCTTTTTCCTGGAGAAAATTTATGCCATCTCTTTAAATTAGTCTTAGTTGTATCGGCATGTGCCCCATCCATCTTGAATCTGGAAGAGAAATAAACGGCAGTAAAGAAATGGATGACCAACCATGAAGTTTCGTATGTATCACTCTACAAAAGCAGGCTTATCTTGCAATTCATTTCTTTTTTCTTTTTTCTTTTTTCTTTTTACGTTATTGGTTGGTAGTCAAGATCAAGCAATAAAATCTTGGATTGGTGTTAGTCAGATAGCGAGTCAGCTCATACGAGTTAACCCAGTTGTATAGCCTGCCGAGTTATCTTCCTTCGCCATCTTATTATATTCTATGTTAAGATATTTGTTTTGTTGTGTTTTTTCTTATTTAATCCTTCGATTGCTAGTAGAGGACAGGCTGGAAACAGTGAGGCAGACAGACTTTTTTGGTAGGAGCGCATCGACCACTGGGTAATTACTGAACATGGGGTTTGAAACCATTAGTGTCGGTGGACTGCTGTTGCTTTTGTCCTTTCTTGACAAATTTGAAGAGGAAAACTTGTTTATAAATAAACAAACACTCGGCTTGGCTTCAGTTTGGCTCCTTAAATGGTACCTGCATGGTCGGTGGTACTCGCATCCAAATTCAAAGAGGATTGTGTCTACTCTCCTTAACTAACGCTAACGTCCGCTCCTAGTCAGGGACACATCAGTGCCAAAAAGTGACATAGTCCCGCCTAAAAAAAAGTGTAAATCACTTCTTGACACTGATGTGTCCAACCCCTGACGGGAGTGGAAATTAGTGGTTTTTAAGGGACCTGACACAATCTCCCTCCATTAGGGGCCAACATATCGGTGCCTACGGCTTGGATTTTGTGTGCACAAAAATTCATGTTCAATGCATGTCGGGGGCTAAGAACACTCACATCAACATTGCAAAGTGACTTGCATTTTTTGGGGAACATGCTTATCACTTTTCAATGCTGATGTAAGTGTTCACAGCCCCTAACACACATTGAACACAGATTTTGTGCACACAGAAGCCAAGCCACAGTGCCTAAAAGTGAAAAGCATCCCCAAAACAGTATAAATTATTTTTTCGGTGCTGATGTGTCAGATCCATCTTAGGGTAACTTTAGGAATCCTATCAAATCATGCCAGGTCAGGCTTTTGTGCATTTAAAATTGTGTACAATTTATGCACACAGACCAAGAGGCAAACACATTAGCCACAGAAAATCGATAAATACCTACCAAAAATGTAAATCACATTTTGTCTGTTCCTTTGTCTGTGTGCATAAATTGCACACGGATTTTGAGTGCACAAAAACCGGGTTCAGCCAGCATCAAGGGCCAACACATCAACACCAAAAAGTGAAATGCATCCCCAAGAAGTGTAAAGCATTTTTTCAGCTCTAATGTGCAGGCCTGTGACATTGATCTGATTTTGGGTTGACCTTAGGGGTCACACATAATCCAAGGCAATAATTCAGATCTCCATGTGGCATGCACCCCCACGACATGCAGGGTTGTATCACCTACGATGGGAATAAATGAGCCGAATTTTTATGGCATGGGAGAGGAGGTGGGGTCCATACACTTTTTGGTGGGGCCCATCATCCCCGACGTCCCAAAAAATGCATGGGGCCACCCCCCTCTCTCATGCCATAAAAATTAGGCTCATTTACTCCGTCGTGGGTGATACGAGCCCCTACATGTAGTGGCAGAGCCACATGGGGATGGGAGGGGCCATGGCCCCCCCAAACTTTATGTAACCCGCTTAGTATATATACAAACCTGCCAAACTATACAAACCTCTTATGTAGTATACAAACAGCTTCATGTAGCCCACTGAATATACAAACCTCCCAAATTAGAAAATCCCGACCAAAGCACAAGCCACCTCCTCCTTACGGTCACTACCCTTATCATCCTCTTATCACCCATCCGTCCCAACTAAATACACCGATATGGATACAGATAGATAGTCATAAATAAGAGATGTTGCTATCGGTTTATTTACATTTTTATTAGTAGTGCTACAATAAGCAATTAAACGTTCATAGCTCTTACATGTAGGTGTCACGGGCTCATCACATGAAAGCCAAGTTCAGGCTCGGCTCAGGATTGTGATGACCAAAATTGCCAAGCTCGGGCTTAGGCTCAGCTCGGCTCGTTAGAAAAAAAGAAAAAAAAAAACCCAACAGCTTAATGGCCTATTTCTCTTGTTTTAATATCATCATTGTCACAATAAATAATATATATTATTTATAATTAAAAAATATTTAATGAACCAAGCTTTTAGCAAATTGAGTTTAGTGAATCTTAGTTAAGGTTCACTTGAGAAATGAGCTTAAATCAAAACTCATGTTTGATTCACTGAGCTTAAATCAAGGATATGAGCTAAGCCAAGCTATATTATCATCCCATTGACAGCCCTGCTTAGCTATAAACATGTACATGGGGCTTATGTTATTACTTTACCGAGTGTAAGATATTTGTTTATATGAGAACAACTTTATGTAAGCCATTACACACTACTTTATGCAATTTTGGTACATATTTATTAATTTTGTTAGACACTTTTATTATGTATTTATTGGACTACAATAAACTTCGTGGCATTTTGAATCATGTTTATAACATTTTTTGTATTATTATATATAGCAAAATACTTAATACGTAAAAAAAAAAGTTCATCATTATTTTAATTTGGGCCCCCCAAAGGTATATTCCTGCCTCCGCCACTACTGCCTGCATGGACGGGCATTTTACGAGGGCACACCAAATCCTGTCGGTGAAAAAACCACCATGGTCGGTAAATCACCCATGTCAAAATGCATGATAGGGTGTTGGTGGGCTGTCAATGACCTGTGCTAGTGTTTGGCTGGTTGAAAGTTCCATTGGGTTAAAATTTTTATTTATATAATACTAATGTTCAAAATGGATTAGGCTAAGGGTCATCAGTCATCACTCATCAGATTATTGGGTTTTTTTTTTCAAAATAAACTGAGCTTACCTTTACAAGCTTTGAGCTGTGTCTTCATGTGACAAGCACGAGCTAACCTGGACAAAGCTTGGCTTGTTGACACCGCTGGGTATTGGGTACAGGGTATAAGTTAAAACTTAAAACACACCGTTTCAGGTTTATTTGTCGTCCCAACCATTCAGATGGATGCAACATCAACCATTGAATAGAGAATTTTTGACAAGTCTTAAAAATAGAACTCGGCCATCAGACTAAAATCTATATGTGTAATTTACTTATTTTCTAACAGCCTCACATTGATTTACAACTTTTTTTTTTGTACGGTGTTATTTTCAATTCCATTTTGGACACAAATGTTATGTGATAAAAACTATTTGTGAGTCTGTGTGATGAACTAACTATAAACTTACACATGGCACGGATTTGGTGTGCACCCTTAATGAACACCTAAGATCCACCCATATCAAGGGGTACACATGGCATCAAAAAAATGATTTATTCTTTTTGGGCCCTCAAGATTTGGTACGACCCCTTACTGAATTGCTAAGGTCAGCCCAGCCTTTGGGGCAGTCACATCAGCACCAAAAAAGTGATGTGTCCACTCTTGATGCTGGATGGACCTTGGTCGATCGGCAAGGGTTGTACCAAATCTGATTTGAGGCGCTTCTTTGGGGAGTGATTTTTACTTTTCGGTGTCATGTGTCTGCACCTGCATATGAGGGGACCTTAGGATTTTGTTAAGGCCCTCAGGATTTGGTGTGCCCCCTTAAGAATGTCTAAGGTCTGCCCTGCATCGAGGGTGGACACATCAGAGCCAAAAAGTGAAAAGCACCCCCCAAAAATGTAAATCACTTTTTTGGTGCTGATGTGTGTCATTGTTGTAGGGCATACCTTAGGTGTTCTTTAAAAAGATGCACCAAACCAACCTTCGTTAAGGGGCACACCAAATCCTAAGCGGCTGACACTTGCTCAGTTGAAAATGTAGGTGCCCAACAAAACATAACAAATTCAAAAACATATCAGGTGTTAATATGTGTAACACGCCTACAGATTTTTTTCTTTTTCATCGTAGACAATCATGCTCTATTTTAATGTAATTTTACGCTACCAATTGGTTTTGAAGCCGTTTCTTTCCCATGTGGATTTTCTAGAAGACAAATCCAGACCGTCGCCACGATGAGCGACTTATCCACCTCAGTTCAATATGGTAGTAAGTCACTTTTTTATAATCCAAATGTCAATATCAGTGCTTGAAATTTTTTAATTTTATTTTAAAAAACAAAATAAGAAAATTACTCATTTGCCACATGGCGGACCTATTATACCAAAACTTTGGTATAGAAACTAGATGACGTTGAAACACGGAGGACAAACAGGAATCAAAATCAAGACCTGTCCCTCTTTTTTTCCTCCTGGTATGTGTGGGTAAAGGATAGACGTAAAGTAGGGGTGGCAATTTGTGTTGATGGGTCAACTTTGTGTCATGTCAAAATAAGGGTATACGAGTATATGGCTCAACCCTAACCTGACCCATTTATTAATCGTGTCAACCCACTTTGACTTGAAACACGTTTACAGCTCTAACCTGCTTATTTCGTATTAAGTTCATGTCGAATTCATGGGTTATGTGGTAATAAATGTCGACAGATCATATTCGTGTCGTGTCAAGTTAAAGATATACGATTATATGACTCAACCCTAATTCAACGCATCTAGTAATCGTGTCAAAATGGATTAACCTGCTTTAATCCAAAACACATTTACAGTCAACCTTAACCCAGTAATTTCGTGTTGGGTTCATGGGTTGTGTCAAACATTGTCACCCTTAAGGTAAAACAGATTCTCAACACTCGTAACATAGGGCTTGAGAGGTTAGCTGACCCCAGCCAAGCCAAGTGAGGCATGTACGTGTGGGCCATAGTTGGTGGCCTGGTAAGGGAAGGTCAAGTCCAAAGCAATAATGGAAAGCTGCGTGTCGATAAGAGCACAGGTCGTTGGCTGTGCATGTGGTTGGCTGTGCACGTGGAGAAAGAAAATTATACGGTGTTCGTTCACGGTAACGTGCAGATTCATCTCATCACCAATAAGGGCGTCTATCTTCCTTGGAAGCAAAGAGACCTTTTAACACGATTTACATATCCCCCCTCGTCTATTTGAAATATCGAATCAAATGAAGACATTTTAATATTATATGACAAATGAGAATATTTTGTGACGACAAACTACCTTTTTTATCAAAATACTTTTTAAACAACTGATGACAAAGCTAGAACCCTCTCTCTCTCTCTCACATGTTTGAAATGGAATCTCTTATTCTCCTTCTCTTCCAGCTTTTTACTTCTGTTTTTTTTAATTTTTATAACGGACCCATGTATTGATTAGGAAGCCGCGACAACCTGAGAAGATACATCAATGGTGAGTTCCACGGAATGCAGAAAACCATTACTCAGAGGACCCAGTATTCATACCATATAGGGCCACATGACTTGACTCTATTAAAGTCTGATCTAACGTGTTGACAGATAACACGATCAAAAGAATTCATAACGTTCTTACACTCATCCAAAATATTAGAATAATCCCAAGGATAAACCGAACTCTGATTCTGAAGGAGGTTATGACTGCAAAGGGGTCATTGTACCACTTCGTACCCAATTTTGGTAAGTTTGGAAACCCGGATCTGATCCACATGTCTATTGTTGAACCTTAGGAGTATATAAACTTGAGTTACCTCAGGGTTCTTGATAACCAAACATGGGCCAAAAACCCAAAATAAATCAATAGTGAAAAATTTATGGACTAAGAGAGTCCGAGGGCTCGTGGTACCACGCAAGCGGTCGTGGGCAACTCCAAAAAGTGAGACTTTCTATCTTTTAGGGGAGCACACATGTGACCACATGAGTGGTCGTGTGAGGGACCCCCGAGCACTCGCAAGGGGACACAAGTGGTCGTGGGTGGTGACTCCGAGTGCTTGCAATGTGGGTCGAATGCTTGTGTCTAGCAAGAATCCATCTCGGGGTTTGAGCCAACACGTAATTTTTTCTTAATTTGTGAGGGACTCATGTGGGACGACCTAAACACTATTTTTGCTTCTTGTAATATTATAATGACATAAGAGAAGGAATTTTGAAAGAGAAGGAGAAGCTTTAGGAAAACTTGGGAAAAGAGAAGGGATCTTCTACTCGAAATGTTTGTTAAGTTGTTAGAGCTTAGAGTTAGCCTATACTAAGAGTCATTTTCAGTTTCTTATCTTTGTTTATAGACTTTAACCATGACAATTGTTGTCAACTCTTTTAAGGAGGATCATTGAAAGAAAAACAAGTTGCGGAAGAGGAGCTTCTTGAAAACAAGGTTTGAAGCATTGGTGAGTGGATATGTAGTCTATACACACTCTTTCATTCTTAAGTTCCTAGAAATATGATTTTATTATATATTTCAAAATTTTTGTGGATTCAATCTCTATGGAATTGATTTGGGGAGTGGATATGCATTTTTAAGTACACTTTCCTTTCTTAGGAGTATAGATTAGTTGAGAATGAGTTTTGTTTCTATAATGCCTCAAATTAGGGCTCGGATATCATCCGTATGTGCCTTGGATTTGGATCATTACATGAGTCCGATCTATATTCGATATCACATAAAACCATACTTTAAAGTCATGTTCAATTCACTCCAATTACTTTTACATTAGCGGAAGAATAAAGAATCATTAAAACATATCCAATCATAATCCATTTGTATTAGTATGCAGCAGAAACGTAAACCATACTCAATCTATTCCATCCATTTAATAAAGTACGTAGTAGAAAGGAAATTTAAAACCATATGACCATAGGCATAAAACAAGGATGCCCATGGTTGTATACATCATCACAAGTAAACTTCTAGGTTTCAAATCATTCCTATTATATCATTGTCCAAATAAAAGAATATTTATTTGCATTTATCCAAAAGAAAGACTCCAAAAGTATCAAAAGACATAAGAGATTCACATCTCTTCTTCTCATCTCTAAGTCCACCGAACAATCACAATCACCACATCATATCAGTTCATCAATCACCATCCTAACCTGTATCAATGGGGGTGAGCTTGACAGCTTCAACAAGTACGAATGCAAACCATATATAATAATAGGAGATATAGCATGCACATATGATCGCATAATAGAAACTGAACATAATGATAGTGTGAAGCTCAACTAAATACATCAATAACCAAACAATCCATAGATGAGGCAATTAGGTGTAAATAAACATACTAATTACCATAGATAGCATTAAAGAAACATTTTAATATAATGATGAGTGTAGCACTTCTTTACAACTAAGTTAGTCAAAGAATAAAGTTTTCCATAATCATTCATTCGCCTTCTAATTCTTATTCAATCACTTATCATTATGATTTGTATACATTTATTCACTTTGAATTCACTTACTTGTAATTTGACTATAGCACTTTTCATTAGTTTAGATCATCTTATAATGATTTTGTAAGTTTAATTGTTATTCTCTATTGCCGTGACCCAATGGGAGGTCCAGAAACTATATTCGATGAGCTCAAATGAAGAAAAAACACTAGCCAAATCTATATCAATAACGTCCATTGTTGTGATCCAATGGTAAGTCCCAAAACATTAATTAAAAAGGTTCAATAGGTTCAAATACAATAATAGATTCACATTCTCTATTGTTGCGACCTAGTGGAAGGTCCTAAATAATTTTACCATTATTGCGACCAAATGGTAGGTCTCAGAAATCACATCATATTCATTGTTGTGACCCAACAGAAGGTCCCATATATATTACTGGTGTGGTACTTTATAATTTACCATTGTTGCGACCCAATGGTAGGTCCCAAATATATGTCTTCCTTATTACAACCCAAGGGCAAGTCCCATATAACATTACTATTATTGTGACCTAATGGCAGGTCCTAGAAATCATATTCCATTGTTGCCATCTAATGAAAGGTCTCAAATGGTTTAATCAGGTTCAAATAGTTTGATAATTCAATAAGGCCCAAAGAGGGTTCAATAGTTCAATAGCTTTTCTTGGGGTTCAATATTCAATAAGATGTATCAAAATAGTTTGACAATTCAATAAGGCCCAAAGAGGGTCCAACAGTTCAATAGCTTTTCTTGGGGTTCAATATTCAATAAGATGTATTAAAAGGTACCAATAGCCAAATAAATGGCTCTCATGACATATGAAAGAGGATTTCAATGTTCCGGTCATAGTGTGTTCACTTTTCAGATTCAATAGTTTATAGATTGTGTATTTAGATTAAGAATATGAATATTTCAAAGGGCTTTTCAGATTTTCACAACTCTTATGCTCTTTCATTGCATGAGATCTTTGGTTTACTCAAAAGATTCAAATTCCAAATCATTATTTCATATGCCATAGCCCATATGTGGAATAAAGGTTCAATGCAATTCAAATTTAGTCAAATAGATCTCTCTTGTGCTAATTTTCATGTTAGTACAAGAAGATTCATGTTAGCCTGGTGTTTTTTAATGAGCTTTACTTAGATTAATCACTTTATGGTTCACAATTGTCAATCTCATAGAGGTTCATATAAATTTAGGTTTAGATCCATGTTGATCACAAAATTTTTATAAGAATCTAATAGCAAACATTCATGGATCTAGCAATAGAGATAATCAAGAGATCACATGGCATGGGAGTTGATTTACATCAATTCAGTTGGGAATAAAAAGGGGAATGTATCAGATCTATCAAATGTCTAGTTATAGATGAGGGAAACATTACTCATCATTCATATGAATTACTCACAATCAAGGATCAACTTTTAGACAAAGTTCTCATGAATTTTTCGATTCCAAAGAAAATTCAAAATGGTTGATTCCTCAATAAAAGATCACAAATCACAGCAAACATAGGAGGAATTGATATTAGTTTGCAAAGGTAATTACTTCCATTTTTCTTCCTTTACAAGCTTGAAATCCAAAAGTTTCAAACATCAATCTCTGCAAAATTTATATAGATCTAATGAGTAGGCACTCTAGAACATGAATCTAAGATTAAATTCTCTAAACTCTAGCTAATCAAGCCTAGATCTAGGATGAATGGCTTAACGAAAGCTTAGGAG
>JAOXJP010226532.1:0-11472 GCA_025762735.1 Platanus orientalis | reverse complement strand
ATTCCGATGTGTCACTTTCTCACCCCTGCTTTCTCTCTTCTTAGAGTCTTTCCTCTCTTTCTCTCTCTCTCTCTCTCTTTCTTTCTCTCTCTCTCTCTCTCTCTTTGTGCTTCAACAACATGTGATATCTGCCCACAAAGGATTTTTTCATTTATTAATGATAACTAAATCAGAGTATATGTAGTTTAAATCTCACAAAGTCTTGTCCAGAGAATTTAGATTTGCCATTTCACTATCTATTCCAACTTTGGTCTTTTAACACTATCTCGATGCAAGAACAAATCCTCTACAACAAGCTTAAATAACATTAAACGGAAACTGGCCTAATAAAATGACAAGTGGTAAAGAGTGGACCCACATTTAAGTTTGCAATGCAACACGTGTATTAAAACTCCAACCCAATCCTGAAATTTCAATTTCTTAATATAGATGTCATTCTTTGAGAGTAGTTTCCATTTAATGTTTTTTAAGCTTGTTGTAGAGGATTTGCTCTCATCTTGATGCTGTTTTTTTGGTCTATATAGGGAAACACTTTAATGTGAAATACCAAACACATGAATTCTTAATTCTCTTTCCCTCATCTCTGTTTCTCTTTACGTTTGGGTAAGTTTAGGCATGCAATCACAAGAACTATGGAAAGGTCATTCGAATCTACATATTCATGATTCTCTTTCCATGATTATTGCCCATAGGATTTGGTGCATCAACTTAACGGACACTTTAAGTCCTCCCACATGTAGGGGGGACACCTCCCGCATGCAGGGAGGCGAGTTTCACTTTTTGACATGATGTGTCCCCCTTGCATATGAGAGGACTTTCAAAGCGGAATTTCTGTAGCCGTGAATCTATAGTTTTACTGGAGTGTCATCCTGCTATCGCCACATAGCCCAAGCGTAGTTAAATCAAGGGTTAGCTTTTTAGGTTTTAACCGTGGCTAAACCTAAGTAAACCACAGGTTAACTTATTGGGTTGTGTAACGACAAAGCAAAGCAGGAGAGAAATAGAGAAAAAAGGAAGGGGAACTAAACCATCTCGTCGGTGGAACCCATTTCGCAGCGGGAACGATGTCAACTTACTGGGGATTCAACCCTGGCGTTGCTAGCTGAAACTATTACATGCCTATTTGAACGTAACAAGGTGGTGAAAGCGTTATGGGAACTTCGTGGGTCCCTCCTCTTGTCAACAAGGTTTTTTGGACGTAAAAATATGGATTTTTTATTACTTATAACCACATATTTATACTAACTACATCTCCTTGGACTAAGGAGAGATGCACACTACTACTGACACCTGGAGATATTTTCCAACTACATCTCCTTGGACTGAGGAGAGATGCACACTGCTACTGACACTTGGAGATATGCCCTAAGACTAGGCATCTCCTTCAACTACTAGAAAATTTCAAAGACACCTGGAGATATTCCTTGAGACACGTGGAGGTTAGTATCCCTTTAGACTAGGGAACTATCCATCTACTAGAGATCCCCCTTTAGACTAGGAAACCTCCCACCTAAATACTTATCCTTCCTAACAACTTTCCATATCCCATTCCTAACAACTTTTCATATCCTGCAATCACCTGATGCTAGCATATTACTCAGCAAAACACCTAATGCTAGAGCTTGATCGCATGGCATAACACACGTTGTTGCATGGCGCATGCATATGACACCACATCCAACCCTTGCATGGTGCATGCACCTGTGATGTGTAGGGACCCCCGCTGAGGATGTGGTTCGTCCTCGAACTGAAAAGTTGGATACTTTTCCTTGAATGATGTGTAGGACTCCTAGGTGGCATCTTCAGCTGTAAGACCCTTTCATTGGAACAATAACATCGTGACAGCCCGATTACCACGTTTGATCAATTTCCGCTCTAAGATTATCAAGGGCTCCAAAGAGAGAGAACTTGCTCCATCCGACTTAGGAAGAATGGTTTTCACTGCTATGTGGTTGCCGAGCTTCTTTTTTAGATATGAAATGTGAAAAACCAGATGAAATTTTAGAGCCCAGGGGTAATTCTAGCTGATATGCCACTGTATCAATTTTTTTCTAGTATTTTGTAGGACCCAAAATAGCGATGGGCCAACTTCAAATTGGTCTGAAGTTGGATAGTTTGTTGGCGATAGGGCTAGAGACGAAGAAAGAACATATCGCCTATCTTAAAAGATCGCTCCACACGGTGTCTATCGGCCATCACCTTCATCCATTGCTGTGCACGATTCAACTTGTCCTTGAGAAGCTGCACAATCTCTTCACTTCTATGCAACACAATGTCCACCACATTAACTTACGTAGTGACCTTAACAAATGACGTTAGGCAGGGGGTGGTGAACCATACATGACTTCATAGGGAATCAACCTTGTAGAGATGTGCTTGGTCGTGTTGTAATAATATTCAGCTAATGAGAGCCACTTGTTCCACTCGTGGGGGCGAAGACCACAGAAACTCCGTAAATACTATTCTAGGCACCTGTTAACAATCTTTGTTTGCCCATCAAATTGGAGATGATATGTGGAACTGGTGTTGAGGCTGGTGCCTTAGATTTTAAAGAACTCCCTCCAAAAGTGACTTAGGAAAAACCGGGTCACGACCACTAACTATGGACGATGGTAACCCATGTAGCTTGAAGACACTGTCCATGAAGGTTTGCACTACAGTGGCTGCTGTATAAGGATGAGACTGTGCCATGAAGTGCACATATTTTGAGAGCCGATCCACCACCACCATGATCGTGGATCTACTGTATGAGAGTGGCTGCAACAGCCCAGCTGGATGTATATTCTCATATTTGGTTCTTTGGCATGTATCACAATTTCGAACATGGGCCTTCACACCAGCCTTTAGACATTGACAATAGAAGTCAGTTTTGACCCTATGGTAAGTCTTTTGATAGCCCGCATGCCCGCCAATGGGACTATCATGCAACATGGCCAACACTTTGGAGTGAAATGGAGATTGTGGTGACAAATAGAACCTGCATTTGAAGAATAAAATCTCATCACGGTTGGTGTATCTACTGGCGTCAAGTTCCCCTTGCTGGAGCCTACTTATAAGTTGTAAGACATACTGGTCACTAGAATGCTCCTTCCTCAAGTCAGCGACCCAATTGAAAACCGGGGATGAGATAGCTTGTAGTTCACTATCGTCTTGGCTAGATAAGGCATCTGCCACCGTATTAGAAGAGCCACTACTGTACTCCACCAAAAAAACATGGCCGAAGAGCTTAGTGGCCCATTTTTGTTGGGCAAGAGTGCCTCTTTTTTCGGTTAACAAAAATTGCAAACTTTGATGATCAGTTCTAATCGCAAACCATCTTCCAAGTAAATAATGTCGCCATTTCTTTACTGCTAGGACCAGTGCCAAGAGCTCTTTTTCATAAGGGGAAAGGAACATGTTCTTACTTGATAGGACCTTGCTCATTGGCGACACCACAGTGCCAACACCACAGCCTGAAGCATCACACTCAACATAAAAGACCTGGTTGAAGTTTGGAAGAGCCAGACCTGGGGGATGGGCCATGGCGTCCTTCAAGTTATGGAAGGCCTGTACCGACTCATTGGTCCATGAAAAAGAGTTCTTCTTAAGCATCTCAGTTAGAGGCTTTGCGATCTTCCCATAATCTTGAATAAACCTCCTGTAATACCCAGTGAGACCCAAAAAACCTCGAAGAGCCTTGAGGTTTTTGGGCGGCCAGTCCATCATACACTTGAGTTTATCTGGGTTAGCTGCCATCCCGTTTTCAGTGATGATATGCCCTAAATACTCGATGGAAGGGCAACCAAAGTTGCACTTACTGCGCTTAGCATACAAGCTATGGTGACGAAGGACCTCCAATGCAATCTACAGATGTTGAACATGACAAGCCATAGTTGAGCTATATACTAAAATGTCATAAAAAATACCAATATAAATTGACGAAGATGAGGACAAAAAATATGGTTCATGAGGGCTTGAAAGGTAGACGGTGCTAAAATGTCATAAAAAAGACCAATATAAATTGACGAAGATGAGGACAAAAAATATGGTTCATGAGGGCTTGAAAGGTAGACGGTGCCTTAGTTAATCTGAAAGGCATTACTAGGAATTCGTAATGTTCCTCATGTGTACGAAACGCTGTTTTGTGCACATCTTTGGGTTTGACCCGAACTTGGTGGTACCCAGACCTGAGGTCAAGTTTTGAAAAAAACTTGTCACCATGCAATTCGTCCAGTAGCTCTTCAATGACGGGAATAGGAAACTTATCTTTGATGGTCATTTGGTTGAGGGCTCTATAGTCAACACTTAAGCGCCATGACTCGTAATTTTTTCTCACCAACAGGGCTGAAGACACAAATGGGTTGTGGCTGGCCCGAATGGCTCCTTCTTGAAGTTATTCACGAACTAATTTTTCCAACTCGGTCTTATGGTGATAGGGATACCTATAGGGTCGAGAGTTTATTGGCCTAGCATCTGGGGCAAGGGGAATATGACGATCAAATGCACGGGGCAGAGGCAAGCCTGTAGGTTGTGTAAAAACTTCCTCAAATAAGGTTAGGAGCTTTTGGATTTCTGGTGGAGGGGCTGGGCCTTGTGGGACGCTGTCCATGGAGCAGATTTTTAGAAGATAACAACAACTAAGGTGATATAATTCCTTACCAGAATTTTTTGTGGACAATAGGTGCATGCCCTGATGTGTTTCCCCTTTCCAATGGTATTGGGTTGGCCCCATCGTGAATGCCATTGTCATGTTGGTGAAGTCCCATGTAATGGGCCCCAACTGTTTCAACCATTGGGCCCTTAAGACAACATCACACCCGCTTAACTTCAGCAAAAAGAAGTCAGCAACTATAGGTAGCTCCTGGATCATGATCATAACAACATCACAACGTCCTTGACACATTAGACGATCACCAGTTGCCACAGACACTTCAATTTGGGCTGCATGACAAGTTGTCAAACGGGCTCGCTTAGCTACTGCAAGATTAAGGAAATTATGTGTGTTGCCGGTGTCAATCAAAACCGTGACAGGCACCCTATTAATCCGCCCTTTAACTTACATAGTTTGTGGCGAAGGGTTCCCAGCGATTGCATGAAGTGAAACCTCTGTTGTTGGATCAATGGTGTCATCCATCTCGAGATCCTCATTAAGCACGGCCGAGGGCCTCATTGGTGTCCTCTTCCTCCTCCTGCCGGTTGCAATCCAGGAAATATAGTTTTTGTGTGCGACATTTGTGGCCCGGCGAAAACATATCATCACAGTTATAACACAAGCCTTTATCTCTGCGTTCCTTCATTTCCATGGGAGTGAGTCTTTTAATTGTAGGTATGGTAGGTCTTTGTTGTGAAGGAGGAGCGGGTTTGCCTTGGTCCACCCGATTGGGGCTGCGAAGAGTATGGTTTTTCTCTTCTTGTATTCTGGACAGCCCAATGGCCTCGAACAAGGTCTTCGGTCTTAACATTTGGATGCTAAGCCTAATGCTGTCCCGTAAACCCCCCACAAAGAAACTTATCATGAAGGGTTCTTGCAACCCTTCGGTTTGATTTTCCAACTCTTCAACCTGAGTCTGGTACTGCTCCATTGTCAAAGTTTGACAAAGTTTAGTTAGCAAGGCCGTCGGATTTTTGAATTGATTGGGCCCAAACTGGGTCAACAAGGCCTAAGTGAAATCCTCCCAGTGGGAGATGGAGCCTATATGTTCGGCCCAACAGTACCATTGTAGAGCCCTGCCTTCCAAGTGGAAGGAGGCCATGAGCAGCTTTTGGGTGTTGGGGGTCTGTTGATGGGGGAAAAATTATTCCGCCCTGTATACCCACCCTGACGGGTCTGCACCATCAAACTTTAGGAAATCAAGCCTGGTTGTACAGGTGTGAAAGATCTACTTCCCTTCTCCACTACTTCCCTTCTCCACTACCGTGAGGGGGTGACTGATTAGGGGTGTCGGCTCCTAAGCTTCCCCCTTGCTCAATTCAGGAATTGATGGAGAGGTTCTTCGACCTTAAACCCATGAGTGACATGTTGCTGGTTAACTCTTAGAGAATCCTTCCTTGATCAAGGAGCTACTGCCCCTACACTTCAGCTATGGCTTTCATGGTTGTGAGAAGCTCTTCTATCTTCGTCACATATCGGGTTCCTTCGGCCATCGGAATCGCCAACTCTGATACCAATTATTACTTGCCTATTTGAACGAAACAAGGTGATGAAAGCATTATGGGAACTTTGAGGGTCCCTCCTCCTGTCAACAAGGTTTTTTGGACGTAAAAATATGGATTTTTTTATTACTCATAACCACACATTTATACTAACTACATTTCCTTGGACTGAGGAGAGATGCACACTACTACTGACACTTGGAGATATTCTCCAACTACATCTCCTTGGACTGAGGAGAGATGCACATTGCTACTAACACTTGGAGATATGCCCTAAGACTAGGCATCTCCTACAACTACTAGAAAATTTCAAAGACACCTAGAGATATTCCCTAAGACACTTGGAAGTTAGCATCCCTTTAGACTAGGGAACTATCCATCTACTGGAGATCTCCCTTTATACTAGGAAACCTCCCATATGAATACTTATCCTTCCTAACAGTTTCCATATTCCGTTCCTAACAACTTTCCATATCCCGCAATCACTTGATGCTAACATATTACTCGGCAAAACACCTAATGCTAGAGCCTGATCGCATGGCATAACACATGCTCTTGCATGGCACATGCATATGACACCACGTCCAACCCTTGCATGGCACATGCCCCTGTGACGTGTAGGGGTCCTCATAGAAACCATCTTGTCGATGGAACCCATTTCACAGCGGGAACGACGACAACTTACCGAAGCTTTAACCCTGACGTTGCCAGTTGAAACGAAGAAAGCTTGAAACGAAAAAAACACCTTCTTGCCCGAAGGTGACTGGAATCTCACCTGTGAACTAATCTGTTGGAGGAGAAATCTATATAGAGGAGTAGAGCTTCCAAATCAAAATTTGGGAATTTGTTGCCTGAAAGATTGTTTCCTGACACATCCAATAATTGCAGACGAGGATTCTTTGAGATGGACTCCGGCATGGACCTAGTAAATGTTGCATCTGTAATCCAATAATTCAAAATCCGTTAATTCCATAGTCTTAAAGTCAAGTACTTTTAATTTAATAAAAAATTAAAACCGAGTGACCCGAGACATAAAGGTGTTATTTTATGTGTTTCTTGAAGATAGTCGAGGCCTCCCACAACATTGTGCAAGGGAGCGTGCTAAGCTACCTCTAGGATACAACTAAGCTCGAAATCAATTCATTGTTTTTTAATGGGCTTGCACGGCCCAACAAAGACGTAAGATACCCCTTATAACTTATTACCCTTTAAAGAGTCGGGTGTTAAAAAACGTCCAATTTTGACAAGTCCAAATTTTCCCAAAAATTCGGCATAGTTTCCCCTTATCAAGTTGATAAACATATATGAGAACCGAGTCAAGAAGACCATGGTTACACCATCAAACCTTGTGGAGGTTCACTAAAGTGAACACTTCAACACTTGGTTGAGGTAGTTTCTAAGCCCAATGAGGCATTACAAAGCTCTTACAAGGGAGATGTAGATCCATGGGCTTGAAGGAGCATGTGTTTTGCAACACATATCTAAGGGAGAAAGAGAGAAGAGAATGTATGGACCCTCATTCGCCAACTCCTTTTCTTCTTGTTCTTGGTTCTTCTTTTCTGAGATTTTTTGCTCTCTCTTTTTCCCCATTTGGGAACCCAAGGGCCCTTTTTTATAGTGGAAGAGGCCTTCCACCCACTCCACCAACTCCTGATGATGTGTCAACCTCTTGTTGGTTCACATTCAGCCCAAGAATAGGTCAATGGACCTTTGTCAGGCTCGGTGTGGGCTCTTTCTTGTGTCAAACACAAGACTGGGACACTTCTGGGTTGTGTCAGTTCTGGGCCGTCACGAATGAGCCCAACTAGTAGTGAATGGACTTGATCCATCACATTTGCGCACTTTGTCCACTCATTCGTTGGCTTGGCCCACTTCTTATGCGGGCTTAAGTCCACTTATTTGCGTATTCATGGTCCAACCCAATTCATGGCGAATGACACTTGGTCCCGCACATTTGCGCACTTTGGTCTGCGAATGACTCATGGTCTGGTTCATTCGCATACTAGTTCAAGTTTGAATTTATTAATCGCGGATTACTCGAATGCCACAAGATTACATCTGAACCATCAAAAAGGAATTTTGTGACTTCTAATGCGACGATGCGCACGTGCGAAGTGCAAAGTGCACCTTAAGCACCCTTGCACCCAAGCCCTTGCCAGCATCTGTACCTATACCTGTGAGTGTGTGCATGTGCGCAAGGTGCATAACACCTTGCTACACCGTAGTAGTCAAGAGAGAGAGTGTAAGTCTCTCAAAATACACAAGAGTGATGGAGAGTTAGAACTTACATACTGCATATTATTTTTAATTCTAACCAATGTGGAACTAAATAATTGAGAGACAATTTTGATAAAATACAAATTTGAAAACTTAATTAATGAGTTGTTAATGGAATTCTTAAATGGCATTAATGGCCATATCAATGGAATGTTTTAAGGCATTAAATGCCTTAGTTTTCAACAATCCCCCACTTGTTTTTAAAATTTTCAAAAATAGGTATTATGGGTTATATATACTTGGGCAATAAGCGAGGTCCCCTGTGCATCAGTGCATGGTGGATGATCCTTGAACAAGCACCTTGTGTAACATGTTGCTATCCGTCTGAGAACGTAGTGGAGTACCTTGGAACTAGTGTCTCATTTGACAGACCCAACTTGTTACACGCATAGTCCTCTTGAGAGGGTTTACACTACATGAAGCTTAACACTTTATAGTCTGTACTTTATCCCGAATTTAGTGAGCGCTCTAGAGACAACCTAAATCTCATATAAAGTGATTAGCTTCCACACTCAGAAAGGTGAGTTTCTTCTTTGGCATAAGCGACTTGGGTTTTAAGGAACTCTTTCGAGAACAATCTAGAGCATATTTCAACTCCACCAAGGTATTTTTCAACCTAATCAGAGCATGTTCCAATTCAACGAAAGTGTGTTTCAACTCTTCTAGAGTATGTTTCAACTCAACATGGGTAATATTTCAACCCACCAACAGTCAACCAGAACTCATTAAGAGAACCTAGTTCTCATCCTCTCGTTTGCAGTTCTGACTACAAGCTTAAGCACCACACATTTACAGGATAACCAATTATAAGAATGCTATAGGAATAGATTTATTTCATTAATGAAATATTTATGCTTTAAAAAAATACATGGCTTGTTTTCCCATTGAACCTTCAAGCAATCAGGTTGGTTTCCCATTGAACCTGAACAGCCAGGTTGGGTGTCCACCAGTACAACCTTATAGGCTTAACAGTCCCATTCCCTTCGACATTTCGGAGGTTACCTCATTCCCAAGACCTTTGGATAGAGGATCTGCAAGATTATGACTGGACTTCACATATTGTATTACAACAATTCCATTGGTTATCAGATCCCTTATATGGTTATGCTTCAGCCTATCGTCCTGGATTTTCCATTGTAATTCTCACTGTATGCCTTTAGCAGAGCTCCTTGATTATCACAGTATATGGTTATAGGTGGAATCGGCTTGGTCCAGATTGGTACATGTAGCAATACATTCATTAACCATTCTGCTTCCTCTCCAGCTAATGAGAGTGCGATAAACTGACTCCATTGTTGAATGAGTCAAACACATTTGTTCCTTTGACTTCCAGGAGACTGCACCTCCTACTAATGTGTATATCCAAGTAGTCACAGATTTAGAGTCATCTAAATCTGAGTTCCAAGTAGCATCGTTGTGTCCCTCAACAACAGTTGGATACATTCCATAATGGATCCCATAGTTCACCATACCCTTTAAGTACCTTAGAACCATAAACAAAGCACTCTAGTGCTCACTAGCTGGGTTACTAGTGTATTTACTCAGCATTCCGACTACAAAGGCGATGTTAGGCCTAGTGCAGTACATGGCCTACATCAATGATCTAATGATCTGTGAATACTTGTACTGAGATACATGATAACCTCTGTTCTTAGTTAACTTGGCATTGGTGTTTACAGGTATGGATGCCGAAATACATTCGTACATATCAAATCTTTTGAGAACTTTCTCAATGTACTATAATTGTGTGATAACAATCCCATTGTCACTTCTGACAATCTTGATTCCCATAATCATCTTGGTGAACACTAAGTCCTTCATATCAAACACTGAAGATGAGCATATCATCAACATAAAGACTGATAATCACACTTGATTCTCTGATGGTCTTGCCATATATGCGCATGTCGCCATCGTTGGATTTGAATCCATTCCCAAGGAGAGTCGATCAGAACTTATCATGCCACTGCTTAAGAGCTTGCTTCAATCCGTACAAGGATCTTATAAGCTTGCATACTTTATTTTCTTGACCTAACATGACAAAACCTTCTAGTTGTTTCATGTAAATTTCTTCTTCCAGCTGGCCATTTAGAAAACCAATCTTTACATCCATCTGGTGGATAATAAGATTCTTTATAGCAGCCATTGCTATCAATAGTCTAATAGTTGAGATTCTAGCTACAGGGGCACAAGTATCGAAGTAGTCAAAGTCCTTCTTTTCTCCACACCCTTTAGCAACCAATCTAGCCTAAACTTTTCAATTATACCATCTGGTTTGAGTTTTCTTCTAAAAACCCACTTGCAGCTGATGGGTTTACAACCCTGAGGTTGATCCATTAGCACCCATGTTTGATTGGTAATAATGGAGTGCATTTTGGCATATATTGCTTCTTTCTAAAAGACAACATCATGGGATGACATTGTTTCATTGTATGACAACGGATTTCCCTCTGCCGAACAGACAAAGTAATCAGGACCAAAGTCCTTCGGCTTTCTTTCTCTAGAACTTTTTCTAGGTTCAACTTGCTTGGAACTCTCTATTTTTCGCTTATTACTGGATTCAGGCTCTCTTACCCCCACTATTTCTCGACTTTTTTGGAATAGAAAAGTGTTCTCAAAGAACTCAACATTGATAGATTCAACCACTATGTGAGGGGAAGGTGTTTCTAAATTTAAAAATCTGTAAGCCTGACTACTCATAGAGTGTCCAATAAAGGTGCAGTTTATTCCTCTAGGTCCAACCTTTGCAGTATGCTTAAGCAACAGTTTAATCAGTTGGAGGAGAATGATGTATTCTTCCCAACCAGAGTATTTGGCAATAAAAGTAGGGAATATCTTAACCCTCAACTTATGCAGTTGTTGATTAGTCATTAAAGGGTTTACTAACACAACACAGAGATTCTTCCTAGCATCCATCATAACCAGGGTCAACATTGGATCTTAGAGAATCTACTGGTGTGTCAACATCTCCTTGAGAAGATGAATTAGGCAACTACATAAATTTTTTAGATCAAAGATTATCATTAAAGAGTATTCATTCAATGACTATTTAAAGACATGCAA
>JAOXJP010226531.1:0-11472 GCA_025762735.1 Platanus orientalis | reverse complement strand
ATATATATATATATATATTTGAAAGAGCATTTCTACTTCCCCTTTCTTCTTCTCTTTTATGTGATTGCAATTCTATTTTATGATACATGGCTTAAAGATAATCAGAGGTTGGTTGTGTTAAACGGTTGTAATTAACAAGTTCATCAAACTTGGAGTTTTAGTCCCCACTCATAAAAATAATAAACTAGCCTCTAAAACAGCTAGGTAATTTGTTCAACGAATTTCGTCTCACACAAGGCCCAAAATTTGGTGTTACAAATTTCTAGCACGCTCGGTGGGACTAAACTTTCTTCTCATCTCTCTTTAAGCTCCTTGTATTAATGGCTGTTCCATGCTTTGATAGGTACCCCAATGGAGTTGCAACTGTGGAAACCTCAGCTGGTTTACTACAAGTCACAAGGAAAACGTGGGTTGAGGCTTTGGTTTCCCCACCACCATCCATCCACTTGGTTGAGGCTTCGGTCTCTCAACATAAGGTTGAGGCTTCGGTCTCCCTTACTTCACCAGGGGTTGAGGCATTAGTCTCCCCCAGGGCTGCGGCAACACTATCTATCTCAGCCAAAAATGACAAATTTAATGTTAAATTAGAGGGATATGCCCCCAAAATCATTACAAAGAAGTTAAGGAAACAATTGATATCTAAAATTGAATCAAACAAATAGTCAAAAGCCATTAAAGCTTCTGAAAAAAGATAGAATGTTGTCTCGGGCAAGGGCCCAAAATTTCACTCATCACAGCAAAAATGCGCAAGTGAATATGAAAATTCACATTCGCCAGGATTTGTGTCCGTGAATGACATACATAACTCTCATTTGCGGGAATATATTCATGGAAGCAGGTGTCATGTAGCAAAGAAAAGGGGGAAGGCTTGAATGCATAAGCCTGAAATAAACTATACTCACTAAAGGGAGGTACCAGCTAGAGACTCTGCACTCTTCACGCACAATTTAGTGTAAGTACCCATGGCGAATGAGAGTAAAATTTCACATTTGCATGTAATTCCGCACTCCCGGAAGTGACGACATTCAAGCACTATGGTTGTGGTAAATGAGGATGAAATTTTACATTCACGAACAATTTAGTGACATTCGCACAATGTGGTCATGGCAAATGAACAAGTAAATCCTCATTCGCTCACATCTCTGGACCTGAGGTAAAATCTTCATTCACCACCTGAGAACCAGGGTTTGACTACAATCCATATTACTCTCACAGGAGTTCCCACAATGCTCAGGGACCAGATAAAGCAACATGTTATCAACCAGGTTGGAATATTTAGACCATTTGGCCATGAAGGAAACTTGCAACACGAGAAAGGGACTTAAGGCGAAGATCCCTAAAACCTGTGCTTCACAAAATGACCAGTCACAGGCCAACATGACCACTCACACCCCTCCTACAAGACATAACTAACGAAACAATAAAGAAATGGTAGAGTTTAGAAATTTAATGCTCTTAACTTGATTTGATCTCCCCAAGGGTAGTGAAAAAAGTAAACCATCCAAAAGGAGGACTTTGTCTAAGTAAAAATCCAAGGCACACCAACTCTTTTACGAGCAACCAGAAATGGGAGATATGCAAATCAATACAATGCCGCCATGGGCACATCCATAAAGGGGTAACCCCCCTTGCCTTCAAATGACAAAGACAATCTATGTCAGGCACCCCACATCAGCAAAGGTAAGAGATTTGGACCCGCTCACAAATCCAAGGTGGTAGTAACGTTCGCTGGGGTAAAGAAAGACGTTTCTGCTGACACCTCCAGCCCTTCTGAGCCACGATTGTGAGTCTTTAACTTCTCCGGTATGATGACTAGACGTCAACTAGCGGTAAGTGCCATAACATCTTCAAGAGGCCAGCCAACTACCGGGAGGGGTCTTCTAGCTTCTCCCATTATGTTTTATGATGATGACAACCCATAGTCTACACATAGGGCCACTATAATAGTCAACGTCACCTCTACTTCACAGGCAACTGAGGCTACCATAGTAGGGCCAGGAGGAAGTCAGGATTTGCCTACTGACCCCATAACAAATATAGAAAATGTAGATCTCAGGAATTACCATTCTAGTTCCAAAGGGAAACACACTACAATTGCAGAATGGAAAGTTCAGATAAAAAGCCGAGACCTTCGTTTGGCCCCCTAAGAAGCTACCATAACAGAACTAAAAGCAATGATCGAGTAATTCACACTTGAAAGACAAGGTGTGATCCCCCCATTCATAATCTTACCACAGCAGGATCAGCTAGGCCAATGCTCTTAGCCAAGCACAAGGAGGATACACTCATTATACACCAGAATATGCCTTTGCTACTTTATCCAGTGCTGCTCCCGCCGTAAGTGTTGCGCCCAATGTACCCCCTCCACCAAGACCGCCTGAACAGGGGTTCCCATAAGGGCCACAACCACAAGGTCCTCACCAGGTCCCTCATCATCAACAAAAGCTGCCTTTGTATGGATTGACACCTCCCTAGACATATGGTTATAATGGTTACAATACCTATACACAACCTCCCTTTATGCTACAGGGACCATATGCACATCAGGCTCCACCCATGATGAACCTTAACTACATGCGGGCCATAATGACTAAAATGTTTAATGAATACAAAGAGCAAGAAACTGTGAGCACATACATTACTGGGAAACCATATCCCTCACATGTGGACGAGGTGCCCTTTACGCTGAAGTTTGTCCAACTTCACTTCAACACAT
Organism: Platanus orientalis; assembly: GCA_025762735.1. NCBI lineage: Eukaryota > Viridiplantae > Streptophyta > Magnoliopsida > Proteales > Platanaceae > Platanus > Platanus orientalis. Next base: position 8,756 of record JAOXJP010226531.1, on the reverse strand, counting down.
TCAATGGGACAACATGTTTGAAGCAACATATTTCTCATTTTGAGTCTCAGTGTGGTGCTATAGCCCAATAAGGTGACTTGTTATTAAAACTATTTGTGCAGTCCCTAGATGGGGTAGCCTTCACATGGTACTCAAATTTGAAGCTCAACTCCATCTCGGACTAGGATTCAATGAAACAGGCATTCATACAACAGTTCCATGGCACATACAGGCCTGTGAAACTGTACAAATTGACTGACAAAAGACAGTGGGACAATGAGTCAGTCGTGAACTTCATCAACAGATAGAAAAATATGTCTTATGCTTGTGAGAATGCACCTCTGATTAAGACGCTCCTTAAGATGTGTCTACTAAATATAACCTTTGAGCTTTCTCTCAATCTTACAACCCAGAAGTATTCTAGGTTTAATGATTTGATATCTAAGGCGTCTGCCTTAGAAAGAAGGTTGCTCGATCACAAATGCGAAAAGAAGGGGAAAGTGGTGATTAATAATATGGAATCAGCCATGGTTGGAGCTAAGAAGTCACCCACTAAGTTGAGGGTTAAACATACTATAGAGGTAACCAGGTTGGCAGACCAAGAAGCTCCTCCTAGAAGGCCAAGTATAAAAGAGTGTCAGGAGAAATCTTATACATTCCATCTAGATGACTTGGAAAGCTTCTTCAAACAAATAATTGAGTCCTAAGACATCATACTTCCTGAGTCAAAAAGACTGGTAGAGGTTGATAAAGTCAATGACCCAAAGTATTACAAGTATCATCGCATTCTAGGGCATACAATGCAAGACTGCTTTGTGTTTAAGGACAAACTTCAAGAACTAATTAACAAGAACATCATGGAATTAAACGCAGATATGAGAGTTACGACCACCAACACTGTCTTTGTTGAGGAAGAGATGGTCGACTTTGTTGACATTCAAGACGATGGGAATGATGGTGAAGATGAGGGCAATCGGATGACATCTGAAGGCAAAATAATACGAAAAAGAAGAATATAGGCTGTATTACAAAAAAAGGAAATATTCCCAGAATTGTGGACTCCATACCATCGCCCCTGGGGGATGACTTGCTAGAACTACCTCTTTGGGCATCGGCTACACTAGAAGAGTTTATGACTGAAGATCCACTCCAATCCAATAGCCTCTTGCAATATGATATCAATTATGCGTGATGACAACCCTCGATCATGAGGAGAACCACATTAGGTACTAACGCCACAAGGATCAACAATAGTGATCGACTGATCACAAAATATCATGACATACCAAGATTACTCTAAAAGGGTAACTATTTCGATGGCGGTTTATAGATATAAACACCAGGGATATCTCTATTACATTAACAGGTACCATACAAGACCCCTAATTATGTTCTGCTTGGATTACTCATCTACCAATGACACCCTAGAAGTGCACGTACTTTTAGAATGTATTAGCTAAGTTCAAGCGATGAACATTCTCCTATCGTTGTGTAGTCTATTTCGAGGCGTTTCCACCTGGCTTCGAGGTCCCGTTGTTCGCCACCTTCTTAAACAAAAACTACCAATGCCCGTGGTGTCATTTGTTTAAGTTTATGATATTGTGTAGATAGGTAATGCATAATGACAATTTGCTATTGCGATTGTTCCCACTTTTCTTGAACAATCCACCATTGGATTGGTACATGAACTTAGCTCCGTAAAGTATACCTTCATGGGGCCATCTGATTGAAATGTTCATCCACGAATTCATGAGGCCGGGAATGAAAGCCTATGATCCTTGGAATACGGATCCCTTGAGACAACCTCCTCAACAATAAACATATGAGGAATTTGATGGTGCCATTGATCAAATCATTGCCCAATTGCTAGACTCATGGAGGTTCAGAGAGATAAAACAACTTATCAGACATGAGGTCTACCTTACTAAGTTCCCTGAAGACTATTAGCTTCCTCCGCTCACACTATATATAGAGAATGGGGATCCCTATTTCCATACCAATTGTTTCCTATAAGAAATAGGTCTACCAACTACAACCCATGATTTATTAGTACGGCTCTTCCCAGTGTCTTTGGACTCACATGCTATTGATTGGTACTTAACATTACCATCATGTTATGTTTCTTCATAGCTAGTGCTCATCGATTGTTTCTATCACCGACAAAGGGCATATAGACATGACCTCCAATACATACAGAGTGTAGTGCGGTTCTTACCTCAAGACCAATGGGACATTGACATGAACACCAGTGACTCCTCGACTTCAACTAACGAAGACGATGAGGTTCCAAATCTATGGCAGACCTGACATCATGATTTAGCTCTGCAAGACATGCCACCCTTGGTCACTAACTCAGACGACCCTAGTGATGATGAGTCTAGCTTCGTTTCTGCTTCTCAAGACCTCTCTGAGAATGAAATGTCCGATAACCAGTAAATAAGGGCTTGCAATGTCACCAAACTTAAGATCACTACTCCGGTGGAGGGGTGTCAGCCACATCCTCGACATGTCAACCAAGTCAAGTTACAGTCCGAAAAGCAGATCCCACCGCGAGGCCCTACAGCCAATCAACAGGCTGATGTGATGAAAAATATGGCTATGGAAGCTGAGCACAACAAAGCCATAAAAAAGATGGATAATCCTGTTCCATATGACATAATGACACATCTCAAGAAGATCTCGTCATTACTGTCTATTTATGATGCTCTCCATATGTCACCTGAGCTCAGAGCGTCCATGATCTCCGCTTTAACTCACCTAGATAAGTTTGTCACAAATGATGAGATTGCTAGGGTTTCCTAGAAAACTACAACACGAGAAGGGTTGTGTATGCCTACGGCCACCTTTGAAGATACTGATCGGTATTATGATGATCCCAGTCATAACCGACCCTTATTTATCACAGGTTTTATTAACAATCAACCTGTGTCCAAAGTTATGATCAATGGTGGTTCAACAATTAATATACTTCCGACTAAAACACTAGACTACCTGGGAGTAGATCCATCTCAACTCTAGCCCAACACACTCGTCATCCAAGGGTCCAATCAAAATGAGCAGCGTCCTCTCGATTCTATTAGGCTAAAAATAAAGTTTGGCCACATTAAGGATTGAACACCTTTTTATGTGATTGAGGCTGATACTCCTTACAACGCTCTCATAGGCCGGCCATGGATGCACAAGTACCAGGTGGTCCCATCAACGTATCATCAATACATCAAGTATCCTTGGCAAGATACTACATATTATGGATATCCTTGGCAAGATTATTATCAAAAGCCTGATCCCCTAGAAACTCCAACAAGAAATAAGGATGGAACTAAGCCTGGGAAGCTTAAGGTAAAGCATGGTGCCAAAATTATTAAGGGAAAACCTTTATTGCTACCTAAATTAGTAGCACAGGATTTCGTCCTTCCGCTGGCACATTTGTCAGGGGTACGCATTGATGTTTATCGGACACCCTCCATTTTTTGGCCGGAAGACCCTACTCGGCCTCCCAGCCATTCTAGACTTACCTCGGAACGAGAACTCAAGGACTCGGCTAGACTTCTGCCATATACGAAATTGGCTTCTTAGCTACTCAAGAACTCTAGCTTTGATCAGTAGGGGAAATAGAAGAACTCTTATAAGGGCAATGAAGTTTTAACCCAACAATTTGAGTAATTATTTCTTCATTCTAAGAATAAGGACAACACACGAGGGTTGGGTAGGAAGCCCACAAAGTTAAAAGTATCTTCACATGCGATAACGGTATACAAAATTGACCTATTCGAAGATGCACCCTTTGAGTGTTTGTTCGGGGAAACACAATCTCCGCCTTTTGAAGAATTTATCATGGGATCAGTGATGCCCGCCCCTCCAAAACTTGAAGATGGAGGTCAAGCGATGGTAGATGATCTGATCGAGGTAAATTTGGGAACGGAGGATGACTTATGCCCTACTTTCATTAGTGCACGCCTCTCTTTAGAAGAGCAGACACAATACCATTAACTCGCCATCGACCCATCCCAACAGCCTATTAAACAGCATCCCCGCAAGGCCAGATATGATATTGCTAACAAAATAGAGGGAGAAGTGGAAAATCTACTTAAATTCAAGTTCATCCGTGAGGTCCGATATCCAAAATGACTTGCTAATATTGTGTCTGTATAGAAAAAGAACTGCCAGATCAGGGTCTACATTGATTATAGGGACCTTAATAGTGCATGCCCAAAGGATGACTTCCCTCTGCCACTCACAAAACTATTGGTAGATGTCACCATGGGGTATGAAGCTTTCTCTTTCATGGACGGTTATTTGGGATATAATCAGATACAAATGGCTTTAGAGGATGAAGAGGCTACTGCATTTCACACATTGACTGAGATATTTTGTTACAAGGTTATGTCCTTCGACCTAAAGAATGTCGGCGCGACTTACCAAAGAGCGATGACCTATATATTAGAGGACCTGTTACATGATGCTATCGAATGCTATGTTGATGATTTGGTAGTAAAAACAAAGCTTAGGCAGCACCACATTGTTGATCTAAACCGGGTCTTCCGATGGCTTTGTCCTTATAATTTGAAAATGAATCCTCTAAAGTGTGCTTTCGGTGTATCATCAGGGCAATTTCTCGGATTTATTGTTCGACATAGGGGAATCGAGATAGATCCTAAGAAATTTACAGCTATAATTGAAATGCTGACACCAAGGAACAGTTCTAAACTTAAGAAGCTATAGGGGAAGCTTGCATATATTTGAAGATTCATTTCGAATCTTTCGGGACGTTGCCAACCTTTCTCATGATTAATGAAGAAGGGAGTTCCTTTCATATGGGACCAAATCTATCAAAATGCCTCGATAGTATCAAACAATACTTGCTGAACCCACTAGTGTTGATGAGCTCGACCCCAGGTAGGCCATTGTTGTTATATGTGACGGCTATAGAATCATCTCTAGGGGCATTGCTGGCTTAACACAATGAGGAAGGTAAGGAACATGCTTTATATTACCTCAACAGGACAATGGTTGGAACCGAGTTAAACTATTTTCTCATTAAAAAAGTTTGCTTGGCTCAGGTATTCACACTACAAAAGCTAAGGCATTATCTCCTTAACACATCGGTACACCTTATATCAAGGGCAAGGGCTAGCCCTTTGACATACACCATGAGCCATCCCTTAGTATAAGGGCACATTGCCAAGTGGACTGTCCTTCTCTCAGAGTTTGACATTCACTATATCCCGCAACGTGCGGTTAAAGGACAAGCACTAGTAAATTTCTTGGAAGCACATCCAATACCTGACAACTCGCCCTTTCAAATAGAGTTGTTAGATGAGAATGTCATGCAAGTTTAGATAAAGAAAGACTGGGAAATAATTTTTGACGGGGCATCCCAAGGTCCTTCCATTGCCCCAGGAGACAATACAAACAAATCCTTAGGGATCGGTATTGTTTTCGTTACCCCAGACAATGGTGTTATCATGTATTCCCTTACACTAACTGAGGGGCGCTCGAACAATGAAATCAAATATGAAGCACTGATTGCAGGCTTTGAGCTGGCATTAGAAATCCCTATAGATGACCTTACAGTTTATGGAGATTCAGAGCTCGTCATTTGTCAGATGAACAGTCTGTACCATATTAAAAAACCAAGCCTCATGCCTTATTTTTAAAGGGCCAAAGATTTGACCAGGCTTTTTAGACACTTGCAGATACAACATGTCAGAAGGGATTCCAACAGACAAGCTGATGCACTTGCTAGCTTGGTAACGTCTCTGACACATCCAATGGATGATTATCTCGTCATTCACATTGGTGAAAGAAGAGTTGTGCCCCCATTGGCCTCAACTATAAAAGAAGATGTTCTTCTTGTCTGCAATACTGAACTATCCACGTATGGTGGATAGGGCATCAATGGTACACCAACCACGAAAGAGGAAGATTGGCGTGAGCTATTGATCCAACACCTCATGGATAGAGCGGAGCCGTCTGACCCTGTCAAGCACGCAAAAATAAGACGACGTGCCACTCGATTTACATTACAAAGTAATCAACTATACCAGAGGTCACTCGATGACATATTGTTGTGGTGTTTATAAGTCAATGAGGCCAGAATCGTGATGAATGAAGTGCACGCCGGAGTGTGTGGTGCACATCAAAGTGGTTCTAAGCTACAATACCAGCTAAAATAACTTGGTTACTACTGGCCAACAATGATGGTCGATTGTATTAAATACTCTAAAAGATGTCGTGTCTGTCAATTGCACAGTGATTACAGTCATGTAGCTGCGAAACCACTGCACACTACCTTTTGCTCATGACCATTTTCCAAATGGGGAATGGACATAGTGGGCCCCATTACCCTGACTTCTGCCAAAGGGCATCTATACATTCTGGCTGCAACAGATTACTTCTCCAAGTGGGCAGAAGCTGTTACCTTACGGGAAATTAAAGCCTTTGACATGGTTTGGTTTGTCAAAGTCCACTTCATCTATAGGTTTGGAGTCCCTAATCACATAATCACTGACAATGGATATCCATTCATAAGTTCACATATGTACCAACTTATGGCAAAATACAACATCGATCTGGAGAACTCTTCCCGATACTACCCAGGCGAACGGTCTGGCGGAAGCTTTCAACAAAACCCTTTGCAATATCATCAAGAAAATGGTGGCTAGACATAAGAAAGACTGACACGGGCGCTTACCGGAAGCACTCTGAGTATATCGCACCACATTTCGTATGCCTACAAAAGCAAACCCATATTCTCTAGTATTCGAAGCAGAGACAATTCTTCTAGTAGAAATCTAGATTCCATCTTTACAGATTGCCATACAGGATGGCTTGACAGAAGTAGAGGCCACCAATGTTCACCTTTCAGAATTGGAAACCCTTGATGAATCTAGGCTCGCCGCACAACAACAATTAGAGTTATACCAAGCACACATGGCTAGGGCTTATAACAAGAAAGTTAAGCTTTGCTCCTTTACTAAGGGTGAACTCGTTCTTCTCGCCAAATCACCACTCGATCCCACAAGGAGAAATGACGGTAAATTCACCTCTAAAAGGTATGACTCATATGTCATCGAAAAATCCTATCTTAATGGCGCATACCTGCTTTGTGATGTGGAGGGAAACCAAATCCTCCAATTACTAATGCCAGATTCTTGAAGAAATACTACCCTTAGAACAACCCACAATGGCCTTGTATGGAACTATGTCGGTTTGATCTCGTAATAAACAGGTACGTAGGCACTTCGGGCACCCTTTTCCCCTGGATGCAACCTCTCCCTAAAAAAAAAATCGTAGCCGATCTCATTAAAAACTTACAATGGTAGTGACATGCGAAAATTAGGCAAATCTTAGTCTTGGGTTAAGGGATCCTAAGGAAAAAAAGGGGAAAATATACATTACGCATGATGGAATGGGCATGGCGAAAACCCGTCTGGGCACCACGGGTAAAACAATCCATTAACGGTAAGATCAAATTCTCACTGATCACAATGAAAACCAGCAATGGCACTATGATACAAAAATTAAGCAAACCCCAGCCCTAGTGGGTAACCATTAGGAGCAAAAAAGGGACAAAACGCCTAAAACCCCATAATTGAAATACGATCGTGCTTGATCCTGTTCAAAGGTACGTAGGCAGCCTGCCATAAAAAGACATGTGCAACCCCATCTTCACCCATCCCACATCCTCTCTTTGAGAACCATATCATTCCATTCTATAACTACATAATATATTTTTCAAAGGGAGGAATGGATAATATAAAATCATAAAAATCTAGAAAGGCATAACAATCTGGAAGGCATAAATTTTAGATGAAAATTAAAATTTTTTATTAATAGAAGATGCCACTACAAGGATGTTGTTACAACAAAGAGCACTTCACCCTGTTTCCCTACACTCCCTCAGTCTCGTGTTGGGTTATGGCTGCTGAAACCCAGGAGTTTGGCACACAACGAAGGCAACGCCTCGACATTCACCTCTAAAGCATCGATCGCTACATCAACATCTGACTACGCTGCATTCAGGTTATAAATAGCCTCCCTAGAGATTCCATTATGCCGGTCGATCTCTCAGCTCATTAATTTGCCTCTGCAACGATCCACCATATAAATGGTTCGACAAATAGAGTTGCCCACATGATCAATGAACCTCTTATGAGTTTCTAGGTGATTCATAACTTTGTTGAAGTGCTCCTTTAACGCCTCCATTTACGCCATTAATTCATCGGCATCCTTCACTAGTGGCCCAATCTCGATCAACACTCAGGTCTGTTGGGCGGTTAGGTTAGCCATTTTGATCTCCTCCTCTTGGTGGCACAGGTGAATGTCATGCTGTAGCCCTTTAAATCTTGATGTCCTTTGCCTCGCAGAGTCTGTATAGAGCATCAAGAAGGCACATGATTGTGCCCCTGAACTCAAAATTATACACACAGATTTCTATACGGTCCAGCAAGTCCAAGATCTCTTAACGAACGAAAAAAACATCCACCTCCTCAGCGGATAGGCCGACTAAACGCCTAACCAATACATCACGTTCGTGGTGACCCTCAGCAACTCTTGTCTCCACCTCCCCAGTTGCGGGTATCCTTATTATATCTGCAAAAGAAATCAGTAACATCAGACCATGAGAACCAAAAAGACTGAGCATAGAATGAACAAAGGACTTAAAGAGTACTACAATCAAATAAAGGCTCGGCACCCTCCCCTTTGGTTAAGGAAGACTCGTCTCACTTCACTCAGGATTTGGATGGTCCTCAAACTTTAGGAACATTGGTAAC
>JAOXJP010226530.1:0-11473 GCA_025762735.1 Platanus orientalis | reverse complement strand
GATGAAGTGATGTAATCTCAGTCACTGAAGTGAGACTCTAAGCTTGCATGTGGGTGCATTATATAAATGCATTAAAGAGATATATTATGAACACACTTGGTAAAACATCATTGTCAAGATAAGTATTGTTTATATTTACAGACTCATCCTTAGATCTGAGGGGTTTGTATTTCTCTAAGTTATTGTGTTAGTTATTTTGGGCTACCAACCAATGATGCCTAATTGGAGGCTATATCATGGATAGTTTGGATATCATACATGATACTTGAGATGATGCAAATGTCCAACAAGGAATCCACTACCCTCAAGTGGAAAAATATTCAATTTAAGAAATATATGATGTAATTGGACATAAAAGTTTGGCCAGTGGTTCTTGATAAAGTGTTTGTCAAATGTTTTCAAAACTCTATTATAATTTAAATATTTAATTTTAAAAATGATTTTATCAAATAAATGTTTTCAAATGTCCAATTGATTCATTAAGTTCCTAATAATAATGTTCTACTGACCATAGGGGTTAGACAATGATTATTTCATCATCCTGAAGATCATTAAAGAAGATTATCAAGTGGAAGGGCATATTTGTGAAATATTTGTAAAGAAGAGTCTCATTGTTATTTTCTTATCTTTGGGAGTTCAATTGTAATATGTAATAGAGATTATTACAATTAGTGGTGTACTAGTTTGTAATTAACAAAAGATACTGTCATTAATGTAGTTTAACTTAATTGAGGATACTGAGCCCCATAGCCTAAGAATAAGAATCCCACAGCCCCTAGGATTACTTTGACTTCTCAAATACTTTATAAATAGAGGTACCCACGTTCAAATAGGGTCCTATAACTTTTCTAGAAGTAGGAGAAACACAAAGAATTCTAGAGCAGATGTGGATATGTTGGAGACCGAATCAAATTGAATTCTTCTGTCCAGTTAATTAATTGAGGTAACTATAAACTTCATTTGTAATTAGATCTTAGAGATTCATATGATGATCATGGGAAAACATTTTTTGATATGTGATTTGATCAATGAACTTCACTAATTTTTATGTTCAAGAACAGTAATCTTCCTACAAACAACATTGGGAAACAACATAGAGGAAGTCGGTTGTCACGTAATGACACTGGAAGAGACCAAAAGAAAGGAAGGAGAAACAAATTGAAGAAGTTTCAAATAGGGTGGGATATCCCATTCTTTGATTTACTTATAACCAGAGTAAAGCAACCCTGGCCATCTAATTCTTAACCGTTGAATCTGATTCACCCATGTAAGGTGCGTGCGTGCTGATGCGACGTTTGAAGTGACGCTTCAGAATCACCACCTGCATACGACATAATAAATACTACCCTAATGCTTCCCGAGAAACATAACCGTTGAACAAATACATAACACATCATCACTCGTGCCATTTTGAATTCCCTTTATCCCGCCAAGATCTAATTCAGAAATTGGAGGCAACTGATAGTTAGGAAAAGAGTAGCCAACCTGTTCCCTTATAAGTTCTCAAGAATGTAGAAGAGGAGAAAAACCAAAAGTAGGGGCCCGACTAAGGTCAAACACCGTCTCGGTATAAGTTGAGACTGATGCCCATCTCGGGATAAGCCGAGACTAATGCCCAACTCGGTATAAGAGGTTGCTAGGATCAAACCCCCTTTGTTTTTATCAAAGTAACAATCTACTATATATTATTAAGATAAACGGGGTTGCCACACTAGCGCTCCCATATTTTTTCTTCGATTTTCCCTAATTTTTTAGACGTGTCACCTCACATCCAATTAAAATCCTACACCTATACAACAATCTAACTCAAGTCCGGTTAGATTTTGACACTTTACCATGTAATACCTTGCCTCTTTACTATCTTCCTTTATCTCATAAATTTTCTCGCCATCTCCTTAATTCTTTTTCTAATTTGACTCTAATAAATTTATATATTATTATGACATCAAATTTTCTATTTCACTCCATATTTATTTTCCATTAAATAATTTTTCATTATATTTTCTCTTTCCAAAACGTTTTTCTTTTTATTTTAAATCTTATTCAAAACATTTCTTAATTAAGCCTTTTTTTTCTCCAATATTTTTATTATACTATCTATCTCACATTATATATATATATATATATATATATATATATATCTTTCTAAAATAAAATAAAAAAAGGTGTTTCTCTATCTATATCTATATTTATATCTACTATATATTATTAAGAGATATGGGGTTGCCATGTTGACACCCCCAACTTTTTTCTTTGATTTTTGCTAATTTTTTAGACGTGCCACCTCACATCTAATTAAAAGTCTATACCAATACAACAATCTAACTTAAGCCCTATTAGATTTTGACACCTCACCACGTAATACCTCATCTTCTCTTTATTCCTTTATCTCCTAATTTTTTTTATGCATTGTCTCTTTAATTCTTTTCCTAATTTGTCTCTAATAAATTTGTATATTATTATTCCATCAACTTTCCTATATCACTCCATATTTATTATTTTATTTATTTTCTATTAAAGAATTTCATTCTATTTCTTCTCCTCCAAAACTTTTTCCTTTTTATTTTAAATCTTATTCAAAACATTTTTTAATTAAGCCTATCTTTTCTCCAATCTACTATCTATCTATATGATATACTAAAGCAAAGGATTTTGATGTAAACAGTCTCATTGCTTCTTTACACATGCTTCTATCACACATGTGTGGGTCTTTACTTTCTTACACATGTTTCCCCCACACATGTATTCTTTCTTCCATTTAATTCATAATTAAACAATTTCTTTGAATGTTCTTACCATTTTTTCTTATTTATTTCTCTTAAATTTTGTTGTTACATTTCTTTAAGTACAATTTTGATGTTGTTTATCATTTAAAATATTTGTTTATTAAAAAAAAATCGGTAATGTTTATTAGGAAATTATTTTATTTCTATATCTCTAATAAATAACACACACACACACACACACACACACACACACACACATATATATATATATATATATATTCTCTCCCAAATTTTATCTTATTAATTATAAATATTGATAATTTTTACTTTTAAAATAAATATCTTCTCTATTTCTTATTTATCTTTAATGTCACATCTTAAATTATATCTAATGTCAATCAATATTTATTTATTTCCATTAAAAACTCTTTCATTTTTTTTAATTTCTCACCACCCACCTCTCACCTCATTTTTTCCTCCTATAATGTCAATTCATTTATCTTTCTTATTTATTTCCCTTAAATTTTTTTTCTTTTTATCTCTCCACTTACTCTTTTTGTAGCGGTTAATAATAATATTAGTAACGTTCCATATTAATGTCTATGATTTTTTTTCAAATTTATTTACTAATTATTTACCAAAAAGTTCTGTAATGCCTGCTTTTTAAGGGTATTCCATGTTGAGAGGTATCGCAGACGTTGAGGTATTAGGGAAAGGTGACCACCATGTTATTTCATGATTTAGGACCGAAAAGTGGTACCACAATCAAGGGTACGCCTGTGCTGGATGGTGTCTACAATCCTTACAATCGTGCCTTACAAGTTAATGGCTATCTACTCCAACAACTAGATATTGAGTTTAATTTTCACAAGTGGCCTTGGTTAGATGAAGTTTCATCTATATGGACTGTCAATAAAGCATTAAAGAGTTTGATGAAAAACAAATGAAACCCCCAACATACCTTTAAATAGGAGAAAATTGCGAAGGCTAAAGAGTGAATTCAAGGCTTCATATTTTTTCAAATAGACATGCAAAGTTAACAATGACTTTCACACATACTCTAGATCCCTAACTATACTAACTTGCCCTACTCCTCATGCTGTTCAAGAATGTTTTCCTTCTAATTTTCTTTATCCGTACTGGGGTTGAGTTGGGTTAACATGAGATTAAGATTATTCATGTGTTCCTTTACTTTTAAAACTCATGTAATTATGATGTTTTCTTCTTCAACATTTCACTCATTCTCGATTTAATCAGTTCAAGATCAAACCGATTCTTGAAACCTAGACTCTCAATGACTTATTTTATTTAATTTTTCCCCTTTTTGCAATTTCTCAATCGTGTTTTTGTTTTGTTTTTTTTCTTTTACCGAGAAATAATGGTCTTTGCTACTATTCTTTTTCTTATTAACACTTCTTCTTCTTCTTCTTCTTCTTCTTTTTTTTTTTTTTTTTTGAAAATTCTTATTAACACTTCTTGAGGCAGGAATCTTAATATCTTTCTTAGTTTGAAGATCAAGCCTTCTTTGGCATAGTTGCTAGAAGATTATAATGTACAATAGGATTTGGAGGACACTTAGGTCATTGATTTCGTGGGATTTAAAACAGTAATGAAGAAATACAATTTCCAATTAGTTAGGGCTATTGATGTACAAATCCCTATTTCATAGGGAGCCATAAATGAGGAATTTGAATAAATAAGTGTTTCCAACTTTCATTAGTTTCTCAATTTGATATGTAATTGTTGAAATAAGATTTTTATTGATCGACATCAATTGTACAGCCAACACTGTCTCACTAGTTTTATTGTGAATCATTCCAATGAATGTTATTACCTGGAGTTTGACCTATTTTATTGGGAATCCTTAGATGTAACAAATTGAAAGTTGTGTATAAAATTCATTTACAAAGGTTTATTGCCATTTTACTTATTTTCTAACACATCTCCCCTTCAACTTTGATCTTTAACTTTTTTTTTTAAAATAATTTTTCTCTTACGTTAATTCGTTTCTTTTATTTCCTTTATATATTCAATTTTCATTTAATTTGTTTTTTTTTTACTTTTTTACTTATGTTTATTTTATTTTTTCTTTTATTTTATTTTTATGTTCCCTTTCTCATAGATGGATTTTTTATTACATCCCGTGCTATGCACGGGTTGATTTGCTAGTACAGATTTATTAGGAGCAAGTTAGGTTCATGGTGTTTATTATTATTTGGAAATATTAGTGTGAAGGTTATTGCCTAAAAGGAAACAAATGTTGTGTTGAAACTGAGTGCAATAATTTTGTTGAAAATAATTTGAATACCACTAATTCAAATCAATGAGGCGCTAGATATTTTTAGTTTTCTTGACGATAATCGTTGCCTCCCATCAATTGTACAAGGGAATCGATCGCACTAGCATTGGGATTCCACCAAACTCAAAGTAAAAATTTTCCTCTCGAAAATTTGGGTAATCCATTTATAGAATAATATCTTCCTCTAAATGCCCAAATCACAAAGTTTGTTTGCAAATAATTATCTATTTGACAACTCAACCTAGTCTTTAAACTCTTTTAGTAGGTACTAACTACCACATGGCCTCACTAGTATCATCAAGAGAAGCATCTATCAAATCGATCAATTCATATTTACCAAAAATAAAAAACAAAATAGCTCAATCCATTAAATAGGGAACCATGAAGAACCTTTGTTAATTGAGCAGTACCATTCAATTGTCTATTTCACATCCTTTTTCTTTTAAGATCTTTAATATAATTTCTCCCTTACCTACAAAAGTTTCTCATTGTATAGTTCTCTAACCCATGTACATTTATATGGTATACATAAGCTTTTTATATACAATCACAATTCAATGGGTTTAATGTCACACTAATTGGTTTAATTGTCCCATCTTAATGGGCTTAAATACCAACCTGTAGCCGTTATGGAAATGTTAAAGATTTGTCTAGATTTGTTGAATCTTTGTCTAGGATTATTGACCTTTGGCTAATAAATTATAACCATTGACAAATGCTAAGGATTTTTGTCTAGGTTCATCAAACATTGATAATTGTCGAATAATCTCAATAGTTTTTGTCTAGGTACATTGAACCTTATTAATTAGCATTACCGCTTCACAATTAACAAACAAATGAAAGGTTTTTTTTAGGGAATTTCACCATATTGGTTCAATATTTTGGCAAAATTACTAAATAATGAGGTAAAATTAATCAATGGTCAATTCGGTTTTCTGTGATATTTAATTACTTTTTTAGCCTTAAATCGATTATTCGATAAAATAGGATATTGAATCTCATTCCCGTATATAATTGTTATTGCCTTCTCGAACCGGTTCTAACAATCAACACCTAAAAGTTCTTAGCAGTATTAGCACCTTCAAAATAGATCATGACAATGGCACCACATCAAAAAGCCAAAGCAGTGTGAGTTTTTCACTCATTAAGCTCTAAAAACATCATCTCAATACTCACTTAATGCAAAATAAATCTTGAAGATGCCAAGTTGCCAAATTGGTAAAGTTCATATCATACCTGATTCAAAACCCATCTTCAACTCCAAAGCATCTATGAAGTTGCTATACAGATTATCCAAAATAGAGAAGAAGAAATAGGCGAAGAAATTGGGAGTAATGCTGAGAGATATAGAACAATAACTAAATCGGTAAAGATGGAATAAGAAATAGAATAGAGATGGAATAAGAAAGGGAATTGGATAAAGAGAGATTCGTGGGTTAGGGGTATAAAAGGAAAATACTTAAATTACTAACCATTAACTATCCCATTCTTTCCAATTTTAATCTTTAAAAACTGATTTGACCACTAATTAATTTTACCTCATTATTTGGAAATTTTACCAAAATATTGAACCGACTTGGAAAAAAAAACATAAGGGTTAAAATCTCACTGATATTCAGTCACCCCTTCAAGGCTTGGAGTCTCACCAACTACTATCGATCTTCCTGGGCCAATCACAATTAAAAAGAGTTTTTCCATATTGAGTCTTTTGAGATTTGGTTGAACGCAATAATTTGTTGATACAAATGAGAATTTGGCAATTGATATAGAGAAGAAGCTGATAAAGGGAATAATAAAGGAAATATATGTGACAGGTTGGGGGTTTGTAGTTTTTCTTTCTTTTTTTTTTTATTTCTTTTTTTCCCCACTCATTTTTTATGTTACATGTGTATATAAAATATATAGGGTGTCAACGGGTCAAGCATAAGGCTGCAGTTGAGCTCATTTAGCAAGTGAGCCTAAGCCAGGCTGCAGTAGCCTCATCTTGTTAAGAGCTTGGCTCAGTGAGAGTTTTATATCTGTATACAATATAGTTTTTCTTTGTGGTAATGACATATATAAACAAAACTTGGAATATCGTATATTAAAACATTAAATATGGTTATACATACTGTTACTTATGTAATCATTGTGTTATTCTATCGCATCACTTTATCAAAAATAATAATAATAATAATAATTTGATTTAAAGTATGAACTAACAATTAACTAAATTTAAAGTGATTTTGCTTCTTCTTCTTCTTTTTTTTCCTATTAACAATAATAATATATATATATATATATTATTGGTTGAACACTATATTGCTACTTCAACTGTAAAAATCTTTGGTCCAAAGATGAAAAGAACCCTTTGAGGGACAAACCCACCCCTGCCAAATACATTGATCCATCTTCATGTGGCTGACCAAGCGGCCGAGAGCTCATCTATCCAATCTCTATGTTTGAATCAGTGCTTGAGTCATAGGTGTATTTGGAATTGGTGTCCTTGTGACATTGGCATGCTAGTGGACCAAAATTCTTGTCAATACCTTTTTTTATGGCACACTTGGTGGGACCAAGCCAAATGCACAGACATATAGCCAGTGATAGAGAGAAGGCTTCACAGCCACAAATGAAACATGGCACATGATGAATGATTATCCCCAAATCCCATGACAATAGAATTCACGGTGAATCCCATCCATGGCCTTGTTCATGAAATCAAAGTACCGGCATAATTTTTCATGGCTTGAATGATTAGTTAGATGATTTCTATCATATAATAAAAGTAACTCTCAAGTACCTTTATGAGGTTGGTCAACTAGCTATCAGGCACCCATTTTCTCATGGCATTACTGACTGCAATAAGGACATGTAATCACATGATGGATGACTCAAGGGGCAACCACTATCCCACAAGTGTAGTGGGTATCCATTTGATCATGGTCCTAGTGGCTGTTATGGCTGCAATATAACTGCTACATCAATTACATGCCACCACAATATGGATGATTTTTTTTTTTTTTGGGGGGGGGGGTGGGCAACCACCGTTCCAATTGCTCAGGAATAGTCATTTTGTTATTGACCTTAACAGTTGTTATGGCCAAAATGATGGCTATGATGATGACATGTCACTAGAGGATCAAGGATTCAGGTGTAACAACTGTCCCACAAGTATAGTGAGTATCCATTTGATCATGGTCCTAGTGACTGTTATGGCCACAAATAGCGGCTACATCTATTATATATTGCTACAAGATGGATGATTCAGGAGTAACCACTATTCTAGTGCCTCGGGAACAATCATTTTGTCATGGCTTTAATGGTTGTTATGGCTAAAATGAGGGCTATGATAATGACATGCCCCCAAAGGATAGACAATTTGGGGTAACTGCCGTTCAAATGGCCTAGGAGCATCCATTGAAGCTAACTATCCCGGGCCATTGTTGCCACAATAGGAACCTCAAGAATTGGTCTTTTCATACCAAAATGAGGTTCCACATAGATACATAACCCCGTCCATGGTTGAATACATTGGCCACTTCATATTACATGATGAAGAGATATTGGCCAATGATTATTCGAAGTACAAGCTAAATACAACATTTGCTATAAAATAAAATAAAAAAAACTCCCATGGTTGAATACACTGGCCACTTTGCAGTGCATGATGGATAGACATTGGCCAATGATTTCATAATATAGAGGCTTAATACAACCTTTGTTGTATATAATAAAAAATGCAAACAATAAAAAATAAATCGGAAATAAACTTAGAATCGGTCATGATTGAAAATTGATCATAAAAAAATGATCACAACTAAAGAATAAAAATCCAGCTACATTAAAAATAAAAAAAAGGGGGCCATTAGTTTTTGCTTGTTATACTGTTACTCTAAATTTTACAAAATTGAATAAAGAAGGGGCACTGTTATCGATAAAATCTTCACTGTTTGATTAGACAATTAAGATTAAAAATTGTGGCACTAGTTGAACAATTGAGGTGCCATGATTTGAAACCGTAGGATAGGAAACTATATATATATATATATTGGGCCAAACCACAATGGAGATAAAATTGCATAACATGGCCATGTGGTAGATGAAGAAGACCAAAAGATGGGGAGTTGCATAGCATGGGACAAGTGACAAGAAAGCATTTGCAAGAGGTTTGCGCAACAAATAGAGGTTGCATAACATGGGACATGTGATCCTAAGGTAAGAAATATCGACTTAGAATATAACTAAAGGCAATTGCCCATCTTTTTATCTTTAAATATCAATTGAAACATAAAGAATAGAGACCTCTCCAATAGCACACAAAAGATACAGTACACTTGCTACCAACCTTCCTAATAGAGTTTGTTTGATTCCTCATTATGATCTATCCCCACCACCTATAGCTTTTGGGGTTGATTCAATTTATCTGTAGGTTACCACTTCAATCTTCTACCACCACCCATCTTTATCTATAGTCTTTTGGAGTTGATTTAATTCCTCCACGTGTTGCACTATCACCATTTTCTACCATTGTCAATCTTCCACAACTACCAATTTATGGTTCAACTATAACTCCTTTGCTATCCCGTGGTTACAATAGCAGTACTACCACCAATATCTTGGGTTGAAGTACCGTTGCCATTGATCGGTTTACAATAAGATCACACAATCCTAGGATTTTACAAAAGCTACATCACAATCCTATGTTACCAAATAGCAACCCCACTTTCTCAGGCTATAACATCACCACTACTATGTCAAGTTATGACACTATCATCATTGTTTTCCCTATGATTTGCTCTGTACATGTTGTAATCACTCTATTTACAAGAATGAAGTATTATTTAAGCAAGCCTTATATTTATATCATTGATTTAATATTGTCTTGGTGTTTTGACTTCAAAATAACCCATTGATGGATGAGCTTGGATTTCGTATGAATTAAGTTTGTACTGATGCGTTCGAACCACACAAAGGGTTGATGCATCAGTTCTAAAAAGTAACTTAATTTTTTGAGGGGTGTTTATCACTTTTCAGTGCTGATGTGTCCACCCTTTGGTGCCATTCTAATGCATCAGTACGAATTTCATTTATACTTAATCTTTTCCATTGATGGATGAACCCCTTCCTTCCAAAATCACACATTCTATCTCTATGTGGTTGACTAGACAGCCAAAAGCTCATATCTATAATCTGTATGTCTGAATTAACACCCAGGGTCATATGTGATTTGGAATTCATGCCTACGTGACATCGAGTCATGATCGCAATCTCGGTTAGCTAATATCTATAATCTATATGGCTTCATATTAAGCTTTTCAATGCAATCAGCTTAGACCGGACCAAAATTTAGTGTAATCAAGATGTCACAATCTGCATACCAAATGGACCGAATTTGAGTCATGATCGCAATCTCGGTTAGATCATAATCTAATATTGCTTGCCAAAGACAACCCAGACTCCGAGAAAATTTCCATTTCTATTCACATAATCGCAAGAAAGAAGAAAAAGTATAGGAAAATGATTCTGAAAAGAATCATTAAACCTTACCCCATACTGCATGCTAAAGCGGATTTTTTGTAGGACTAAAACAACAGAGGCATTGTCGGCCGGAAAGGTGAAAAACACCTAAATAGTGATTCATTTTTTTGTGATGGTTTACTTTTTCCGCTGATGTGTCACCTGACGATGCCCCTGGTACTTCAGTCTGTAAAGAGCTACAAGAAATCCGCTTTGACTGCATTGACATAAAGTCTCCAAATTTTGGAGCTGTATCCTCTGCGCCACCATGTCATAGACATGAAGGGTTGGCCCCAGCAAAAGTGTATGGGCCCCACCCCTTCGTGTCTGTGGCTCACTGTGGTGCACCACAAGGCGGCGAGGCGGATACGGCTCCCCAACATGTTTTCTATAGAGGTGGGCCCAGTCAATGCTGGGTCCCGACCCCTTGCGTCAGATACATACGTGACGAGACATGGATTTCCTTCACTAAGTTGTGTCTGTTTGAAAGGAGATGCCCGGAAAACGAAAGCACTGGAATTACGCCATGGACAATGAGTACATGAATTCTCCTTCATTTATATATCTCTAGTGAACTTTAGTCTTCAGGTGCTTGATTTCAAAACGTAAGAAAGAATTTTTGCGTCTTGAACATATTCGAATTTGGGCTTCTTGTTTAATCCGACAAGGCTGTGCAATTTATCTATTTCAAGTTTTCTCTAAAAAAGATGTAACTGAGAATTGCTCGTCGTGAGTTTCCAAACCGGAGTTTATCTGTAGCTCGACCACGTAAAGGTGTCTGGGTTTTTGACGAGCTAAAGTTATTGGATGGATGGTGTTTGGGTTGTGCTTAACTGAGCCCTATTGGCACATCTGTACCAATTTTCGACAACTTTGTTTTCTTGGACAACCAGGATCTTGTAAATGGTATTGAACTTCCTTAGCCGAGCATATTGGGGGGGGGGGGGCG
>JAOXJP010226528.1:0-11473 GCA_025762735.1 Platanus orientalis | reverse complement strand
GCTTCCCTTAACAAACGCTCATCACTGCTCCTTGTCAGGGGCGGACACATCAGCGTTGAAAAGTGATTTTCACTTTTTTGGGGGCGCATATTCACTTTGCGATGCTGACGTGCCTGCCACCTGACAAAGAACAGTGGTTAGCATTCATTAAGGTGAGCATTTTTTATCCATTCATTAGTACAACAGGTACCCAAAAAGGTCAAATCCCGAACCCCCTAGAGAAAATCCTCTACTGCAGGCTTCAAAGTGAGGCATTATCTACAGTGCAGTACCGCCAAGATGGAAATCACAACAACAAAAAACCAAAAAAAAAAAAAAAAAAAAGCCAAAGAAGTGAAAATCACCCACTAAATTATATTTTTTTGGTACGTTTCACACCGCAGAGGTATGACAGTCTTTAACTGCATTAGGCGATTTTTATTTCATAAACCCAAATTTGATGAAAAAGATTAGGTACAAATGAATTTTGTGTAAATGGTACAAACGGCATCAAGACACATTACCACCAAAAAGTGATAAGCATCTCCAAAGGTCACTTTTTGGTGTGATGCGTCAGCCCCCTGGTGCCGTTTGCACCTGTAAAATCACTTTTCTGTGCTGATGCATTAGCCCCCGTTGCGATTTGCACCTGTAAAATCATTTTTTCGTGATGATGTATCAGTCCCTCGCACCTGTTTGTATGAAATTCATTTGTACCTAATCTCAGCCACAAATTTGAGTTTTAAGATTTGTACAGCCTCAAAACTTGCTGTAGGATAATGCCATAATTTAAGCTACAGTAGAGGATCCAAGCTCATAGGTTGCTTGCTGTCTCTTTCGTTTGGAGAAAAAGAAAGATTCATGAAAGGACAGGTGTATCCCTGACGTTGCTTTCATACTTCATTGATGGAGTTTATTATTATTATTATTATTATTTTGATATATTTGAATCATCACCGGCACATTGTACCATTACCGATCAGTGCATACGACTGCAGAGCCATATCCTCCCGTCGGGTGGTACAGTTTAACAAAACATAAGGGGGTTGTCCCATACAAAAAATATATGGGTCCACCCCCTTTGTCTTGGTATGGGACTGAAATCATTCATGCCAACCCCCCCTGATGGGGCACTCAGGGGGAATCAATTAACTTTTAGAGATTTTTGATTCCCATTTAAGTGTCCCATCAAGGGGAGGGGGAGTTGCGTAGATGATTTCACGTCCTTAGTATACTGTGCTGGGTGACAGAAAGGATATGGCTCCATTAGCTATTTGATCAAAAGTGTTCGAGTGAGAGTGTATTGTATTCGCTCCTCTTTGCCCCATGTCAAGGGTGGGCACATCAATGCCGACAAGTGAAATGCAACCCTTCCCTTAAAGAGTGAAAATCACTTGTGGCGCTGATGTATCCACCCCCTGACATAGGCAAAGAGGACCGTTTGTTAAGAGAAACGGATACAATCCACTCTCTGTTTTGAGTAGAGGTGCAATTCGGAGGTTGGCTTGAAAACATTCCCCTAAAAACCACTAACCTTTGCCTCTAGAGAAGGAGTGGATACATTGGTGCCAAAAAGTGACTTACATTTTTATTGGAATGCATATCATTTTCAGCGTTGATGTGCCCACCCCATGATAGGGGGCGGTGGTTAGTGCTAGTTAAGAGGAACGTTCCCAATCCTCTTTGGGCAATTGGTGTTGGTAGGTTAGGTTTGTATCGTGTTGAGATAAAAGTATATGATTATATGGCTGAACCAGAATCCAACCCATTTATTAATCATGTTAAAGTGGGTTAGCGCTGATGTGCCCACCCCATGATAGGGGGTGGTGGTTATCGTTAGCTAAGAGAAGCGTTCCCAATCCTCTTTGGGCAATTGGAGTTGGCAGGTTAGGTTCTTTTCGTGTTGAGATAAAGGTATATGATTATATGGCTGAGCCAGAGTCCAACCCATTTACTAATCGTGTCAAAGTGGGTAACCCACTTTGACCCATGTTACATTTACAGCCAATTGTAACCTTCTTATTTTGTGTTAGGTTTGCAGGCTATGTGGTAATCCGTGTTGGCCAATCAGATTCCATCTGATCATGTCTAGTTAAGGGTACATGGTTAACCTGAACCTTTTATTAATTGTGTCAAAACAAGTCAACTTGTATTTACCCGAAACACATTTACAGTCAACTCTGTTTGTTTTGTGTTGGGTTTTGTGTCAAGCATTGCCACCCGTGTTAGAATCAAGCTTAAATTTCAATGATTCTCTGTGTTTACACAGGCCTATGTAGGAATTCCATTGATTGATGTCTCTTTTTTAACAGCTGAACACTTTTTTGAACCCCAAGAATAGGGAAAAAATTAGGTGAAAACGAATCTTGTGAGAACTGTGTAAATGGCACGAGGGTGTGGACACGTCAGCACCAAAAAGGGATAAGTGCCCCCCAGTAAGTGTAAATAATTTTTCTGTATTGATATGTCAACCCCTCTGGTGCCATTTGTGCAGTTCTCACAAGGTTCGTTTTCACATCATCCAAGCCCGAATATGATGTGTTAGCTATTAATTCACCATAAAATACTAGAGACACTATGTCATCACAAAACATTTTACTCCTTAAAATCGTAATAGATAAGTACTGTGTATCTATAAGTAAACCACTTTGTGTGTGTGTGTTTTTATTTTTTTATTGGGGGCTCTGTATTTGTATATTTCTAGTTGGACGTTTACAGTTTCGAAATAACTATGAAATATAAATTTTCTTTTTAGAAATTTTTTGAGAGGAAATGGTCAACTTTCGCAGTCTATCTTCTCCTGACTTGAAAGGGACATATTTGTCTTTTAGTTTATTTGGAAGGACAAGTAAGGAAGGATGATGATTGTATATTGACACAGACCTCTGTAAGCATTCCATTGATTCATCGGGGAAGATTAGGTACGGAAATCTGCTTTTCCTGATGTATTAGAATGACATCAGGGGTGAACACATCAACATTGAGAAGTGACAAGCACCCCCCAAAAAGTGAAAGTCACTTTTCGGCACTAATGTGTCAGCCCCTGATGTCATTCTAATACATCAAGAAAAGCAGATTTACGTCTCTTTTTGGATGACTTTTTCAACTGAACACTTTTTGGACATTTTTAACCCCCAACACATGTCAGCTTATAATTCACCATAGAAACTACAGACTACTAGCTATCCTACTTGGAAGTGGGGCTGTAAACGAAGTGAATTCAAAGTGGACGTAGATAAATCCGTATTTGTATTTGTTTATTTAATCGATTATCATATACAAATTCAAATGTTTTTGGATACTTAAAAATAGGATCCATATTCACATTTATTTACTTAAAAAAATATCGGATATGAATCCAGATATATTAAATTATAATTTTTATTAGAAAATTAAGGTTTTGAGTGGTGACACATATTTTAAGGCTGGAAACATGTTAAGAGGGAGAGAAGTGGAGAGTAGTGGGACTGATGCCTCGGCTTTGGTGCAAAAGCCCAAGTGCGAAAGAGATGCAGGCCTAACACATCAGTCCCAAAAAAGTGATTTACACTTTTTGGGATATGCTCTTCATTCTTTGGCACTGATGCGTCTGGTCTAGGTGCATTTCACACCTCTTTCACACTTGGGCATTCGTCCCTAATCTGAAGGGTGGGACTAATGGTAATAGCAATAAGAAGAGCAAAGACTACACTCTAGTAAATAAGAAGATGTTGGAAATTTTTGTGTTACTAATTCAAGAACGGAAGTGGAGATGACGACAATTATAATAAAGATTACGAACATAGTTAGGGCTTGGTAATTATAAAGATAGAAGATGATTAGTGGAGTTCAATTAGACAAGGGGACCTAGTTACTGGAGAGGTTTCAGCTAAGGGTTTAGTACTAATATATAGATTTATTATTCTATATATATATATATATATATCCTACATTCATATCCAGTTCATTTATAAAAGAATATTTATTAAGCAAAGCGAATATTTAAACTATTTGCATATGTATTTGCCTTGGGAGAATCAAATACGAATCAGATACATATGCTTAGATGGATAGTTGACAGCTTCACTTAGAGGAATCATGGTATATTTGCGGCCCATGAATGGATGGTCCAGTCCCTACTTCGGTTTGCTATATTTGGTTAAAGGTTCTTTAACCCTGTTGGGTTCGAATCCATTAACATCCATAGCCAACTTGAATCAGCGCAATCTCCATGATACAAATTCAACAATTAAAAGCAAGGTTACAACTATTAAGACTTCCGAATGGCTTACTTTATCTGTCAATATTCTTTTATTTCTCCATTCCAATCTTTAGGTCTTGGTACCTAACCGGGTCTTGATCCATCAACAAATTTACAAGGATTAGGAAAGTTTCCAAAATCTAAGGAGGGTATTGAAGTATATTATTTGTGTATCTCCTAACACCTTAGGGTTTTGGAAGGATTGGTTAATTCATTCTTAATATTGAATTAGAGACAAGCTAGGCTGCGACTTTAAGTTTTCATGAAAGTAGAAATATTCTCTTAGACGTAGCTTATACACAAGGGTGCATATGTTGGCTGCACCCAGGCCATGTGTACACTTGTTGTGAACTAACACCTAGTTACATGATTCCATAAAGAGAAGAATTTTGGATATTTTTAAAGTTTAGTGAAACCTTTCAAATAATTTTTATGACCAAAAACTACCCTTTATTTTGGTTTTATTACAAAAGTATTCAAAACAATTTTAAATCAAACTTACAATTGTGTCTTTTCATAAACCAATTTGAAATGAATTTGATCAATCGAACAAAATGTATTATTTGGAACTTAGACATATTTGATCGATCAAACATAATGAGTACAATTTTGGACTCAAAGACATTCGATTGATCGATGTCTATTTGATTGATCAAAATGATGTTCGATCGATCAAACAATACATATCGTGAAAGTCATGTCCAGATTTGATCGATCAAATTAATGTTGATCGATTGAAGCATGGTGCATGGTGTAACATGTGACGCTTGACACATGCATGGGTGTGTTCAAAAGTGATTAATAAAGAGACAACTCTTGATGAAAAATGGGATGACTAAAGTGTCTATAAACACTAATAAGTGATGACATGAAGGGGTGTCTAAGATATCTATGGTTATGAATATGTTATTCGAACACACAAACAGACACAACCATTGGGTAAATGCATTCATACGAAATCTATAAATAAATGTGTCTTATTCTTGTTTTAGACACTTTAAAAGTCATCTCTCTCTTCTTTGTTTTCTGCAAAAACGTCTATGTGTTTATTCTCTGTTATTTTATAAATAGTGTTCATTTCTTGGTGATAATACTAAGTGACAGGGGTATCTCATGGTGCTACATACATCAACAACACAACCTATTAGTTGGACCCGTTTTATCCTAGAAACGGATTTGTGGACTTGTTGCAATCTCTATATTCAATCTTAAGAATAGAGTAAAGGTTGAACGCTTTTTAAAGAAAGTGTGATCCATGACTCGAGCATTGTAACATCTTCATCTTGTCTCATTTTTATAACTTATTTCTAACAAACAATGTTCCCCCTAAGGATCATATAAGAACATTTAAATTTCTTTTCCAAAAGACTTATTAATCTCCCTCCTTGGTGGTCGGAAGCTTAGATAAGTCAATGAGCCATAACCTGAGCCTAAGCTTGGTGCTCAATCTAATCAAACTCTTTTTTTATTTTATTTTATAATGAATCAACCATACATCACTTGAGTTTGATGAGCTGATCAAACTCGAACCAAGCTCAACTTTCAAGGTCACGATGAACCTAAACCAAGCCTTGTGTGACAAGCTTGAGGTGAGTTGGGCAAATCTTGGCTCAATTTGACTTGTTTACACTCCTACTTAGGACCTTTTGACTCATATATGTATTGATTATGTTAGGAAACAAGAATTGTCTCAAAACAACCAAGTTGTTGACTTGGATATTCAAATTCTTATTCAAGCCTATCTAGGTCCCTAAAGTCTAAACCCATTAGTCCTAGAAATAGCACGGTTCGACTCTCGCAAAGTTTTTCGGATTTATCAATTAATTTAACAAGTCAACTTGATTAGGGGCCTTCATCTGGAACTCAAGGTGATGTTCTTATTAATTGATCAAAATAGAATTCTAAACTTTTGAGATCACTTGATTGTTCAAATTTAAGGGTCATGGACCCTCAAAGAACTGGCTCATTCAATGATGGTTGTAGGACAAAAGTTTCCCATCCTATCCTAATAAAATTTTATGAACCTTGAAGTAAGCTAGGAATACAACCTTTTAAATTCCTCCTCTCCCCGGCCCCCCCCAAAAAAAAAATGTTTGGAATACAACCTAGATAGCAATAGGTAGAACCATCAGGTACAACATGGGCTGCTATTAAAAATTGAAATTACGCACTCTAGTTCTAATGGGTCAATCAACCCGAACCTGGCCCGAAACCGTTAAAACCCAATTAAAGCAACCCACCACTCGAGTCCAACCCAAAATAGACTCAGGCTCTAATGGGCCGGTCCAACCCGTTTCCCATAGCCACCACTAAGCAACCCACTTTGAGGACAAAGTTATCTCTAAACTTTTTAATGAAATTCTTGACCTAATTGCAAGACAAAATCATTACTCGTTCATAAATACAAATCACAACACAATAATGGCCAACATCAGTACTAATGTCTTTTTCTTTCCATTTTTCATATTCATTAGATCAGATCTATGGCTTGTTCGAATTCCAAGGTCAAATTGTTATAACTTGAGCAAGTTAAGGCCTGAGGCCACCATGTTGTCCAACCCTTGTGTGAAAATATTACATTATGGCCAGCAATTAGATGAGGTGGGCTGTCAGCTTGCCCATCTGCTGAAAAAAATAATAATGCAGGCGGGGTGACCTAAAAGTGTTCCGAAAAACCGAAGACAACAACGAGACTTCAAAAATTTGAGTCTGGATCCTCTGTGCCCATAACCTATGTTGTGGCTGTTGGTGATTCTACCAAAAGCCAATCAATCAACGGAAAGACCACAGAACCACATAGAAAGCTTAATTATCTTTGGAAGAATACAAAGTTCTCTCTCAATCTCTCACAAACCACAAGTTTCTCATGCACTTTTCTCTCTTACAAACCCTATATAATAATAGATTGCTTAAATACATCACAGAGGTCGAGCTGGGGAAGAGTCCCACTCTCCTACGGACCTTTTGAAAAAAAAAATTGCCATAATTGCCACCAAATCCATTTGTCCAAAACATATGCTGTTTTTGGACAAATTAATCCAATGTAACACTGGATGGATTCCTACACAGAGCTAAGCCTCCCGAATTGATCCACCCTTTTTATGCGGATCAATATGAGTCTCGTTGGACTAGTCCAGGGCCCTTTAAACCGGTCCAAACTATCGTTGAGTGCTCACCTGCTTCTTCTTCCTCCTCATATATCAGGCTCCACTCCAATAATCTCTCACTTGGAGACTGATGGCTTTCTCATTGTCTAACTCATGCACCTGTAATGAGATCTCTTCCTTTTCCATGCAACTCTTGTGGTTCTACATCTTCATCTCTACTCATGAAAACCAACTAAAGCTTTGTAAAGCTCCAGTTTTTGAATTATCACTATCTTGGTAAGCATGTTTGTTGGATTTTCATTCGTATAGATCTTTTCCAACTTCAGCACTTGTTCCTCTAGGAGAGACCTTATGAAGTGGTATCTCTTATCAATATGCTTCGTTTTTTGTATGAAAAAATTGAATTCTTCACTAGATAAATAGCACTCTGGTTGTTATTGAATAACCTATTGTTCTCTTACTTTATTTCCAACTCCTCCATCAAGTTTTATTCGACCAGCTTGAACTCGGCCCGAAGCTCGTTGTTTTAAAATGGGTTGAGTTTGGGCCCAAATTTTAGGCTCGAAATTTTATTCGGATCAAGTTTGGGCTTAGGTAAAACATTTCGGGTTGAGTTTGGGCAGACCTCAGCCTGGCTTGGCCTAACTTGATTGACAACCCTAATGTTTGGTTTGGAATCAAGGACTTCATCTCATTATCCATGACATGCTCCCACTTAGTTCTTTCATCAACCTCCAATGCTTCATCATAGCATTCTAGTTCACCCACATTTATCAATAACAAATAAGACAACGAATGAGAGAATTCCTGCGTAGGCTTAGGTGTTCTTGAGGACCTTCTTAAATCCAAAGTAGTTGTTCGAGGCTTTATTTGGTAGTTCTAGCATCTCATTGCCTTCAACTTCTTGTTCTTCACCCTTAAAATTCTCCTTAAGTTCTATAAATTCCTTATTGTCTTGATGCTCTGTCTTCTTTATGCATTGCCTTTTCATTGAATATTACATCTTTTTTTCTAATGAATTTCTGATTTTTGTTGTCCCAAAATTAGTATCCAAACTCATCAGAACCATACCCAATGAAAGTGCATTGCTTTGACTTTGCATCTAACTTGTTTTATTTGATCAACATCAATATGAACATAAGAAATACAACCAAACACTTTAAGATGTGAAAAGCTTACCTTTTGTCCCGTCCATGCTTCTTTAGGCAATCCACCATTTAATGGTACTGGAGGTAATTTGTTAATTAAGCACACAGTTGTACTAACCGTATTTTCCCAAAACTGTTTGGGCAAACCCTCATGCAACCTCATGCTTCTGGCTCACTATACAATTGTTCTATTCATCCACTCAGTCACACTATTTTGTTACAATGTGTATGATATTGTCTTTTCCCTTTTAATCTCAATCAAAACACAAAACTTCTTAAACTTTTTGCTATAGTTTCCCTTCATTGTCAGACCTTAAGCACTTAAGTCTCAACCTTGTTTCATTTTCAACCAAGGTTAGCCACTTCTTAAACACATCAGACTTGTGTTTCAGGAAATAAACCTACAATTTTCTAGTTGCATCATCAATAAAAGTAACAAAGTCTGTAGGGCCAAGTGTCTGAACTGACACTAGTTTCAACTTCATCAATGGAACCTTGCTTCTCGATCAAATGGGGTAGTGTACCTTCTTTATTTTCACGAACTATCACCAAAGTACATTTGGTTACTTTTCACGTGTTTCCTGTGAAAGTATTTATATGTCCCAAACTTGGAAGTTAGCGAACAAAAAATAGGTAAACTTAATCGAACATTTCTCTTCCCAACTATATTGTAAGCCTTGTTGTCTCCAAGGTAGACCTTGCTATAGCCTCCTTGCACATAAATTCTAAGACATTCTTTGTTCTCTATAGTGTGAAAGGACGCACCAGAATCTAACACCCAAGAGTCCAACTTTTGATTGTGTAAGAATTAAAGCATCTTTAGCAACATCACCTGCAATATTTGCTGAAGCTTTCTTCTCCTTATTGTTGCTACCTTGCTTCTTTTTCTATGCCAACAGTCCTTCTTAAGGTGTCATTTTTTGTCATAATTTCAGCATTCCACATTTGGTTTTGCTGACTTTGATTTTCCTATAGATTTTGACCTTCCACGGTTTTTCCCTCTTTCAACATCTATTCCTCTTCCTTCCACATTAGTGCGCTCCCATTTGATGATGCATCACCTAATGATTTTTTGCAAACTTCTTCCCTGAGTAGTATACTCACCACATCATCGAATTTTAGGGTGCCTGAACCTAAGGAATTGTTTAATACCATAACTAGGTCATCCCAACTCTTTGGTAAAGAGGATATGATCAACAAGGCTCTAACTTCATCATCGAAGTTGATGCTTACTAAGGTTAACTGATTTGTGATTGTGTTGAACTCGTTTAGATGTTCAACAATGACACATTCCTTAGTCATCTTCATATAAAACAACCTCTTTATTAAAAATACTTTATTTGATGCAGATGGCTTCTCATATATCCGTGCAAGAGACGATGGAGATGAAGAGAATTTGATCATACCTAGGGCCTTCCTATCGAGTACCTCCCAATCATCGTCAATCATTTTGTCGAGTTTCTTTGTTTTCCTTCCAAGAGGTTAATAGAGATTTCTCTGATACAAAAAATCTTCTATTTGCATCTTTCATAGTATAAAGTTTGTACCATTGAAATTTTCAACTCCAAACTTTGTGGATTCATCAACTTGGCCACCATTGTTCTCACTCAAAATGAAGTCCTTAATTTCCTTGGTTTGTGAAACTGGCTTTCCAAAATCTCAGCTTTGATATCAATTATTGGGGATTATGTCAAAAGCTTATCAATCAACCGAACAAGATGAAAACAATAATAATCAAAGAACAAATAAAAAGACAACCACTAGCACACCACAAACACATGATTTATGTGGAAAACCCTAAGTTGGGAAAAAACCACTGAGCCATAGAGAAAGCTTCACCATCTTTAGAAGAGTACAAGAGTTCTCTCTTAATCTCTCATAGACCACAAGTTTCTCACTTTCTTTTCTCTTATACAGACCATAGACAACAATAAATTTTTTAAATACATCATAGAGATCGAGCTAGGAAACAGCCCCACTCTCCCATGGACCTTCCAAAAAAAAAATCGCTATAATTGCTATTGGATCATTCTGCCCAAATTGTGTAGTTTGATCCAAACTTCCGGATTGAGTTGCCGTTTTTAAGCGAATCAATCCTGTGGTACAGTATGTCATTGGATTGATTCCTATGCAGACCTGAGCCTCCCGGATTGATCTGCCCTTTATGTGCAGATTGATTTGAGCTCCCTCGGATAGGTCTGAACTATTGCCAAGTGCTCGCTTGTGTCTTCTTCCTCCTTGCACATCAGGCTTCACTCCAATAGTGGCTATGTAACATGCACTGTTGGCTGACATGTGATGAGTACATGATTAAAAAATGACACTCAAAAATGAAAAATATCCGTAAATGAATGCTCGAAAATGGCATCCAATTCAAAACCTAAAAGATCTACCATAACAAATTTTGCTGTAGTTTTTGTTAGCGTGAACAAAAAACCATGTTAAAAAGACAAAAAAATAACCATACTTTTTGTTCATGATACGAAAAGCTGGAGAAAAATTTGCCATAACAGATCTTTGCTCAATTCAAAAAACCCATCACTGATCACACAGCCGCAACGCAACACGGCCTGTGGATACAGAGGATCACATGGACAAAAGTAGGGGTGGGCATGGGCAAAGCCGGCCCAAGCCCGGCCCTCAAATTAGCCCGAAAAGGCCTGACCCGAGCTAGGCCCGACAAGGGCCCGAGGCCCGAACTTTTATTGAGGGTCGGGCTTGGGCTTACCTCGGCCTGGCCCAAGGCCCGAACTTTTACATACATAATATATATGTATTATTTATAGTATAGTAATTATTTTAAAATTATCAATAGTGTATAACTTAGTTGATAAAAAATTTTATTCACAATAAGTATTAGGTCAAGTCCTAGTGAAATCAATGATTTTTTAAAATAAACAACCCTTAAAATTAAATATATAGTTTTCTATGCTTTTTTAAAACTGGTAAAATTTTGTAGTTCAATTAGTTAAAGCATTAGGTATTACATGATAGGTCCA
>JAOXJP010226527.1:0-11473 GCA_025762735.1 Platanus orientalis | reverse complement strand
CCGATACTTGAACTGAAGCACTGTATCGGACGATCCATTCTCCGGATCGTCCGATACGGAATGATCCGGCACCGTATCGTCCGATACCGAAAGGATCGCGAGTTACATAGCTATATCGGATCGTCTCAGGGCGATACCGATACGGATCGTTCGATACAGAACGATGCGGCACTGTATCGTCCGATACGGAGACTGGATCATCCGATACCGAAAGGATCGTGAGTTATATAGCTATATCGGATCGTTTCGGGGCGATACCGATACGGATCGTCCAATACGATCCCGTATTGTCTGAGATTTAAAACCATGATTGCTACAGCTCTGGCCTCAGACCGTCGATTGGCCTTGGGCCCTTTTGTCTTTATTATTCTTTATAGATTACTCTGGTCCCTGACTCGAAAGAGGTTCTCTGGTTCAGTCAACGCACTATTATGAATACTCCAATTATGAGTTTATGCCTATTTTCCCAGTTTATCTCCAATTCCATTGAATTACCAGACTCGAGTCCCATTTTGCAACGCACAGTATTGGCTCGAGGCTAGGTATCTTGAATCGTCTTTTCCTACTTTTTTCCAGTGTATCGATGTCATTCTTGATGCATAAAGAGTGCGTTCTGACATTCATTTCCTCTCATTTCGAGATTTAAAGTTTGGTTCTATCGAATATCTTGCTTGATAACCACACTCTACACACTCTACCCAGTCCAAATTAAAAGCCCTAAGGATCTGGGCATCTTGTATCTACTCTTGAGACCTTCATGTTTTCCATAAATCTGATAATGTCGAGGTTTACTGCCCAAACATGTGTGCCCGACAATTTGGACTTGTCCAATGCATCCCTACTCCTATCTTTACTTTGAATTCTCCCTAGGAGACGAGTCCCTTTAGTTAAAGAGAATTATTTATCGAAAAGATATGGGCAAAATAGTTTGTCTATGATGTTGCTTTATGTCCCATCATTTCGAGGGGTTCTAGAATTCATTCCTTCTTTTGACACTTGGTGGTCGAGCTTCTTGGAGAGCATTCAGGAGCTACTGAATCAAATCAAGGATCGATTATGCCCTCCTTACGAGGCTCCTCCAATGGCAAGTATATCATTTTATTTTTCTTTTCGTCATTTCCTTTATTAATTCTCGAATTTCTTACTATATCAATTTTTCAACGGCCCCTCTCCTTGTTGTTTCTACCATTCCAGCTTCATCTCACCCAGACAAACAACCCGATGTTGGTCTGGAGAAATCTAGATGTCAAAAGGACATTAAGACTTCGACCATGAAGGACATGCTCGACCAGCAAAAGGCGGTTGTTCGAGCTGTTAAGATCGAACATCAATCCGAAGGAGAGGGTGACTTGACGAGAAGAAAAAGGAAGACAATTGTTTTATCTACTGAGGACAAGTTAAGACAAGAGCTCAAGGAGAAAGAAGAATTGTTGAAAAAGACTAGACTCGAACTTGAAGCTCTAAATTAGAAGAAAATCGATGAAGCAAAAGAGCAGACAAGGTTCGAGTTGGAAA
Organism: Platanus orientalis; assembly: GCA_025762735.1. Taxonomy (NCBI): domain Eukaryota; kingdom Viridiplantae; phylum Streptophyta; class Magnoliopsida; order Proteales; family Platanaceae; genus Platanus; species Platanus orientalis. The sequence goes on along the minus strand of JAOXJP010226527.1, from coordinate 9,958 downwards.
AATGAACCAAGGCACTAAATGACAACCTAACTCGTTTGTGGGAGGAGAAACAAAAGGCTGTCGATGAGAGGAAGAAGAAAGAGAAAATGTTAAAAATTGAAGAAAGGGAAAGGATGAAACAAGAAGAAAAGAAAACAAGAAAAAACAAATGAGATGTTGAGGACATCAATAGGGTACAAAGTGAAGAGAAAACTATAGAAGAGGAAAGACAGAAAAAGCAAGAGCAGGATGAAAAGAAGAAAGAAATCGATAAAAAAGAACAAGAGGAAAAAGATACGAAGGAAGCAAAAAAGAGAAAGAAAGAAGAAGACAAAAAAAGAAAAGAAGAAAAAAAGAGAGAAAGACAAATCGCGAAGGAAGTAGAGAAAAAGAGAAGAGAGAGAGAGAAGACGACAGCTCGATGAGGCTAAAAGAAGAGATGAGCAGAGAGAAAGGCAAAAGAAGAAGCCAAAAAACTCGATGAAGAAATAATAAGAAAAAAGAAAGAAGAAAGACAGAGAAAAGAAAAGGCTATCATCGATGAGCAAAAAACTAAAGCCTTAAGACTGGCTATAGAAGCTGAAACAACGATTAAGGATCCTGATATAGGTCATTTCCCTGGTCAAGGAGAGATCGAGGGTCTGTCTCGAGACCACAACATTCCTCTTGGTGACGAATCATCAGCTGGGGTGATGGACCTGGATTTATCCTCTGCCAATTTGACCTCTCTGGTTCCAGTATCTTCAAAAATGGTTTGATCTAAAGGCTTTGAAAATGCCTTATTCGATGCCCCAATAACTGAGACTATGAAGATTCCTGTCGAGCCTCTTTCTTCAAAGTCCTTGTCGGTAATTGTTTCGGCCCAACCTTCCTAATAGATCTCTGGACGTTTAGGTCAGCTTCTTTCTTGAGCCAAATTTTTTACTTTCGGGGTAGCAGGGATAACGAGGTCTTCTTCGTCTTCATCTTCCTCCCCTTTGCTTTCAGATCAGTTGTTTCAAACTCTGGTAACGCTTCGATCTTGCTTCACTGCTGGGCCGTCGACTGTACTTGTACTTTTGGATCTGATAGTTAATGCCTCGTTTGTTAGTTCCAACAACCTGTTGCTCCGACATCATAGTTATTTGTCAGTGGATCAACAAGTTAGTCTTCGCTTGGCTCTCTCCTCTCAGAACGAACCCTGTGAACAACTCCAATTGAGGCACACCAAAGAGGCCCATGGTCCAAAATTAAGGTTCGAATCGATGCTTTACTGTCTCAACAATCATCGACTGTTGACCATGTCTTTTCTTTGGTGGACAATATTAATGCTCAAATTGCTGAAATTGAGAAGGTTGAAGCCAGTCTCCAGAAGTTAAAAGAGAATCTTCAAAATTCTAGTATCGAGCTCGAGAAAGCGATGGAGCAAGACTCTCTTCATTATGAGGAAATTCTATGCCTCGACGGAGAATTGTCGACTTGTGAGTTAGAGCTTAAAGATTGTGATTAGGTCATCGACACTTGGTGGTCTTTACCAGGCTCAGTTTTCTCTTTTAACCATTCTGACCAATTATTTCGTACTTCTGTTTTGGTCTTGTAACTTTTTACTTCTAATATTTTATATTGGTCACATTTTGCTCCCATATCGAGGGTTTATACTTTTTTAGGTATTTTTCATTAATACTTCATACATGCTCTTGTCCCTCGACCTGCATTAATTTATAGGCATTGCTGTCTAGTACCTCACTCTCTAAAAATGATCCCTCCCATGTTAGGGACTATTTACCTAGTCTGGGATCTTTAATCCCAATCGGCAAAATGACTTTCCATACCAATTCTCCTTTATGGAATGATTTAGTTTTTACTCTCTTGTTATAAACCTTAGCCACTTTCTGTTTTTGAGAAACAATGGAATTGAGGGCTTCGAGTTGTTTCCCCCCAAGGTCATCCATTTCAAACATCATGGCGTCTTGGTATTCGATATGGCTTAGTTGATTTTGATTTGCCACCCTCAGAGACTACACTGTGATTTCTAATGGTAACACTGCATCGTGCCCATACACCAGTGCATAAGGCGTAGTCGTAGTGCTCAATCTCTTTGATGTTCGATATGCCTAGACAACATCAGATAGCAATTCGTCTCAATTGACAGCATTGTTGTCTATCATCTTGTGTAAATTATTTTTTTATTATCTTGTTAGTTGCTTCTGTTTGTCCGTTTGCCTGGGCGTAATATGGAGTTGAATTCACTATTTTGAACCCATAATCTTGGGCTAATTCTCATATTCGAGTTCCATTGAATATCAACCCTTGTTCGACGATAATGGATCGGGGAATTCCAAATCAATGCACTAATTTCTTTGATAAAATGTATTACATCTCTCTCATTAATGTCTCGATATGACTTGCATTCTACCCACTTTGTAAAATAGTTTGTGGCAACTAAAATGAAACAATTTCTTTTTATCGAGGTCGACTTGATTTTTCTTATTATGTCGAGAGCCCATCCTCTAAATGGCCAAAGCTTTATGACAGAATGAAGGTTGGCTACTGGTACTCAGGGCACTGGCCCATGTTGCTGGCAAGCTTCACAACCCTGGGCATATTTGATGCAGTCTTGTAGAATACTTTGTCAGAAATAGCTATATCGATGGATCAACCAACTCATGTTTATGCTTGACTAGTGTGCACCGTAGATTCCTTCGTGAATTTCTACCATTTCAAGTCTAGCTTCATCAGTCCCCAGACATTTGAGCAACAGACCCTTTAAACAACTTTGGAGGTTCATCCTAAAGTATATATCCTCTAGTTTTGAGTTTCAGAGACTTATTTCTTCATCGATTAGGGTTCTGTAGATACTGCATGATTGGTTCTTTCTAGTCATCTTGTTTTTCTTTCCCATTTTTTGAAGGAATGACATCGATGTTAAGAACTTCTTCCAAAATTGAATCCTCACACCCAAACTGCAGACTTGAAATGTTATTGCTTTCTTCAGGGGGAGTATGACTCGTTTTATATCTTGAAGCAACTCGTGCTATCAAATTGGCCTTATAGTTAAGGCTTCGAGGTATGCAGTTTAATGTGACATTGTTGAATGTCTTTAACAATTGCTCAACTTTGTCCCTATAAGATATCAAAGTAGGACTAATACATTTGTAGTCTCTTGAAGCTTGGTTTATCACTAACTATGAATCCCCAAGGACTTCGAGGGACTTTGCTCCTAAGCCGTTTAGGATTAATAAACCTCAAACCAAGGCTTCATATTCAACCTGATTGTTAGTGAATTCTCCTTCCAGTCTAAATTTTAGTTTTGTGACTATTCCTTTTGGGGAAACGATTATTACCCCTACACCGGATCCTTTCTTAGTCTTAGACCCATCGAAATACAGTTGCTAAGGGGTAAGGGTAATGCAATTATCATTGTTGTTTGTCTGAACAATGTGGCAAGGATGATCAGCCAGGAAATCTGCTAAGGCTTGACCCTTTACTACTTTCTACGAGACATAGACAAGATCAAACTCGAGGAGCGCGAGACTCTATTTCCCTATTCTACCTTTTGCCATGGGTCGCAACAACATGTATTTTACTACATCTGTTTGAGCCACGATATAAACCATATGTGATAGAAAATAATGTCTTAATTTCATTGATGTAAAGTACAATGTTGGACATAATTTCTCTATCATAGGATAATTACATTCGGCTTTTTGTAAGACTCGACTTTAGTAGAACACCGACTTTTTATGCCCTTCTTCGTTATCTTGAGCTAACAAGCTTGCTAACGAGTCTTTTGTGGCTGAAATGTATAACTTCAAAGACTTGTCATTTCTTGGTGGCATCAATATAGGTGGATTTGATTAATACTCCTTGATATTCTCGAAGGCTTGTTGGTGCTCTTCTTTCCACTCGAATTCTTCGGTCCCCTTCATTCGTAGTATTGGTGAGAACACTTTGGTCTTTCCTGTCACATTATAAATAAAACATCTAAGGAAATTAATTTGCCCAAGAAATCGTTGTACTTCCTTCTTTGTAGAAGGTGGCTGGGTTTGAATAATTGTCTTAACTTTGTTCTGGTCTATCTCGATCCCTCGATATTGCACTAAGAAGCCTAAAAAGTTTCTAGCACTTATTCCAAATGCACATTTCAAAGGGTCCATTTTAATTGATGTTTTCTCATCCTGAGAAATCCCTTTTCCAGATTGAGTAGGTGGTTATCAAAATCTTGAGATTTTACCACTACGTTGTCGATATATACTTCCATAAATTTTTCAATCATGTCATGAAAAATGTAATTCATGGCCTATTGGTATGTCATCCCAACGTTTTTCAAGCCAAAGGGTATCACTACCCACTCGAACATACCTATCGATCATGGACATCGAAAAGTTGTTTTATGAATGTCTTTTTTATCGATAAAAATCTGGTTATAACCAGAATGTCCATCCATAAAGGATAATATCCGATGTCCTGCTGTCCCATCGACTAACAAATCAGCCACGGGTATGAGATATTCATTTTTAGGAGTGATAGTATTAAGGTTTCGAAAGTCAATGCAAATTTTGAGTTTGTCATTCTTTTTTACAACTGGTACTATGTTCGAGAGCCATTCCACATACTTAGTAGGGCGGATAAACCCTGCGGCCAGGAACCTTTCAATTTCCTCTTTGACCTTCAAGATTACCTCGTTGGTCATTCGTCGAGGTGGTTGCTGAAAGGGAAAATAGTCATCCTTTGTAGGCAGTCGATGCTCGACAAGCCTTCTGTCTAGCCTGGGCATTTTCGAGTAGTCTCAAGCAAAACCATCTCTATATGGTTTTAGGACACTCGTGATTTTCTCGAATTCTGATGCCTCGAGCATAGTACTGACGTACATTACTTGTGGGTCCTCTGTGGTACCCAAATTTACTTCTCTTAATTCGTCTTATACTTCGGCCTTTAAATCATCTAATTTGGTAGGGTCCGTTCTCAGTTGTTCAACTCTTATGGCTTCATGCTCATAGAATAACTCTTGTATATTACATTCGGTAAGATACATCTCGACTATTTTCTCTGTCAAGTACTCTGACAATCTTTTCATGGCCATTTGTATGACCCCCTCTTTTTTTTGTTTAGATTAGTCATTCGACTCCTCTTTGCTTTCTGGGCTTATTTTTTTAGCCCTATTGGTGCATCAGGGCTGACCAGTTCTCTGCACAATTCGTCGAACTCCTGACTTATCGTGGTCTCATCTTCTCGAGTTTTATGTACGGTGACCTTGGTAGGTTTTCCCTTGCTGTCTTGTCTGCCTAGCTCGATTGTTCTGACATTGTCGTTATAACGATGGGCCTCGATATTTTTTGCTGAGGCCAGGAATGGTTCTTTATCTACATATACGACTTCTACACAATTACTATCATTCCAAAATAATAACAGTTGATGCAAAGACGATAGGACACACCAGTTTGAGTGTTCCCAATCTCTACCTAACAGTGCATTATAATTAAAAGAGGTGTCAACCACAAAGAAAGCAGTCACCTGTGTTTGACTCTCTATTCGTAGTTCGAGTGGAAGGACTCCTTTGGTTTGGGTAGCATTCGCTGAGAAACCACAGGCAGACACATTTGTTGGCATTAGGTCGCTATTAACCTTTGATAATTTTCTCATCATCGATAAGGGGAGAATGTTTACAGCCACCCCATTGTCGATTAGCACTCTATTAACAGGTCGACCATCCATTTGTACCTTTATGTATAAGGGTTTTAAATGTTGAGTAATATTTCTTGAGGGCTTATGAAAAATAAGTTTACCTTTATTCTCCTTTGTATTTGTCCTACACTCATCTTCCTTTGGCGTATTGTCCTCCAACTTTATGACCGCCGGTTTCTCTGAAATAATGTCTCAAAATTCTTTTTCTACCTTAGAAACCTGGTCCTGGTGGGCTTTGAACTCGACAAGAAGTGTGAGAATCATATTGTAGTTGACCTCTCTCTCAGGGTGACTGTTGAAATGAATATTGGCCATATGGTCCTTGAGGACAGGGAGATTGTCTGTAATCAATTATGAAGGTGTGAACGATTCGGCGAATAGCCCCTCCTCAAAATCGACAAAGTCATCCTCATCTTATGACAGTTTTGCTATGTTTGCCTAGGTTATACACTGCTGCTGCCTTTCCTTTCGTCCTTTGGTCTGGATCGTTGTCAAGGTGTCTTGTAGCTTGTCTTAGTTTTCCTTGGTCTCGACCAATAAACACATGTATGGGCCTAGGCTCCTGATTGTTATTAACATTAAGTATGGGATATCATCCCCTTTCCAAATTTTTGTGTTCTCTTTTGCTCGATTTGCCGTCGGATGACGTGTCAAATTGACAGTCAGGTTGGGCATATTTGACCGTCTAGTGCTGGATGGCCCCTCCCTGTTCATCTTGCGGCAACCCTGATTCTTGATTTAGAATCTGGCTCAGGTTTCCCTATCGAGTTGAGGTCTGTTGTCTCAACCATCTTCTTTTCTGAGTCCTCATCATTGAAGAGAAATCAAGGTTGTACCCGTACTTGTATACCGGGAGGCTGAGAATGTTGTCTGTTAACAGGCACTATCACCTCTACCTATCTATTGACCTCTCCTAGAGGTGGTTTAACTGTCCTCGAGGCTTGTGATGCATCTCGAGGTCGCTCGTTCCCCAGCCAAGGTTTATTAACATATTGACCCCTTTCTCTTGCCCATTTGTTGGGCCGCCAATCTTTAGCACGAGGGGTCTTGAAAGGAACTCTTGAACTTGGGTATGCCTTTCTCTTCTAAGCAGGTTCTACTGGTATGTGGACTTCTACCTACCTTTTTGCATCCATGGCCATGAGGTTGGCCATTATTTTGTCGCATCTGTCACAAAGGCAGAAGTTGTCTTCCTCGTCTAGATCTTTCCCGTCATTTTTGCTATTGAGTTGTGACTCTCATGTCTTTATATTGGAGTCCTTGAATGATTTTTTCCCGCGTTTGGCCATATTTGAAGCTCTCCTCACAATTGAAGGCCTCGATCGTAATCCTACAAAATGTACAACTTTAGTGAGATCTGCATTCCCACTCATTTTTTGGCACCTTCCAGTTCCTTTTTCTGTATCTAATCTATGGTTAGCATATCGACATCCACTAGCTTTGGAAAGGGGTTTGTATCCACTTCCATAGCCTTGGTTTTGTCCAGAAATCGAAGTAATTTTTTGTTAATTCTTTCTTGAATAATATTTCAAAATACTATACACTTATTAGTCGGGTGTGTGAAAAAATTATGTCATTTGCAATAATCCTTTGCACGTAACTCTTCGTGTATGGGGATTTTGCGTCTTCCGACCAATTTGATATGCTTAGCCTCAAGTAACATGTCGAATATTTGGTTAGCTTTGGTTATGTTGAAAGAGTAAGCTTTTGTTACAACTTGCGGCTTATTCGACTTCTATGTCTGGCTATCTTTTCTGGCCAGAGCATCACATGTGAATGGTCTGTTTCGTACAAATTCTGCTAGGGTCTTGATAGTAGGTCCCGTATGATGAATTACGTCGTTGATTTTCCTCTTGGAGAATGTTTTCATGACGGGTAGCCCTTTCTGATAACTCGAATAAGTCAAAGAAAGTCATTCCCTCGAATTTTTTCCTAAGGTCGAAGTCGAGTCCGTCTTGGGTGAGGTTTACAAACTCAACCTCAAGTAATCCACTAAGGCATTTTGCCTTCGCTCTCTTGAATCTAATAATGAATTGTTCCACAATTTCTCCTGGCTGTTGTCTTAATCTGGCCAAGTCAGCCTTGAGACCCCAGTATCTGCTCGAGCAAAATGAGATTGGAATTTGTCCTCCATTTCTTCCCAACTCCGTATTGAGTTCGGGGGAAGGTTGGTATACCACGTAAAAACTTGCCCTGTCAAGGAATTGGGGAACAACCTCAATTTATAGTATCCTAAATTAGAGAATTCTTCACACTGTGTGCTGAATTGGCTAATGTGTTCCATAACTGTCTTGCTATCCTCTCCAGAAAAAGTAACGAAATCGGGTATCTTATACCCTCTGGGGAATTCGTAGTCCCTGTCGACTTGCTCTAGGTAAGGTTTTTTATATGTTGGACGCATGACCCGTCAAAGGCTAGGTCCATGTAATTCTTCGAGAACCCCTATAATTTATTCTCGAGGGTTCTAGGCATACATCTATGGGGCAGCACCATAAGGCTGCCCCGGGCCTGAGTAAACCCTTTGGTAATGAGGAGGTTAAGCATGGTATCCCGTGCCTATGTACCTGAATATGCAAAAGATGATGAAAGAACATTAAAATGATGGTCCAGTTAAGAAACAAAACATCTGAATGCCTCAATCTCGTCTCTAGATAAGCCCCATTTAAAGAACTGGAAGGCATTGAAGTTGGAGGTGGTGGAGTTATTATCTCTATTAGCGTGATAGTCACTAAATGAGCATTAAATTGGTTGGTACCAAATTGATCTCCTCCTCGACCACTACTAGATCCATTTTATGGAGAGGAATGTAGAGGGAGATCTTATGGTCATCCATGAAGATCCCAACACTGGTCCTTAGTATGTTTCAGCCTTCCACAACGGTTGCACTTTAGCCGGCCTCTATCATTAGAAGTGGGATCTACTCGTTCACCACGATTACGTCTTGTATTACCACCCCGACCACCTTTAATAGAGGTAGAAACTAGTATTGATTTCTCAAAGGAGGCAATCATATTGATCATCCCCTAACGTCCTTCTTTCCTGTGTATGTGAGCATAAACCTCATTTGAGGAGGGCAAGGGGTCCTTCCCAAGAAGTAGGACCTGCACTTGTTTGTATACTGGATTTAGTCCTGCCAATAATTCAAATATTTCAATGCTTTCAACATGTTTCTTATACTCAATGGTATCTTTTATACAGGCTACAAGCCGGACGATATGTGGTATAGTGGTCTAACTCATCCCACATTTTCCTTAAAGAAGAATAATACATAACAAGTGGCTAATTTCCTTGCTTAAACTGAGTAATCCTCTGTCTCAACTCATATACTTTAGCTATGTGACCCATTTGAGAATATGACTTGGCCATGGCATCCCATATTTGATGGGCTGTTTTTAAGAATAAGAAGTGGTCGCTAATTTCTGGCTTCATCAAATTTAACAACCAGCCCATTACAGTTGCATTCTCTATCTTCCACTTCCTATAGCTAGGATCAGTCCGATGAGGTACTACCATCTCATCAGTCAGGTACTCCTTGTCTTTACCTTGAATATAAATCAACATCGACTTAGACCACGTGAGATAGTTGTTGCCATTAAACTTCACAATTGTTATTTGGGGCTAAGATGTATCCCCAACTATTTGGATAGTACTCATCTCTGTGTTATTTAAGTCTCCCACAATCTAGTCTAAGGTCCGGCTCGCTTCCTCCAACATCTTGTAACTGGAAACACAGTAACCACAACCTGTAGCATAAAGAGTAGACGCCACACAAGAGAACCAACCACTACACGCATGAAAACAAGGTTGGTTATAAGATCGTTTTGGTCACACCTTTGGCACAGAGTCACACAACCTGCAAAAAACTAGCAGAGAGGCCCAAAAACACCAAGAACACAAATCGGAGCCCAAACGACAAGAACAAACATTATAGAGTCATCAACAATCTCATCAAAGAAATACATGATAGTTCTAAACAATTTTTTATCCAAAAAATTAAGAATCAAATCGTGTACAACGTCTGGCGTAAAAAACGTTAACCTATGACCCAAAAAATCATCACTGACACTTCAATTCTCAACCAACTCGCACACAACAAGTATTGAATAATTCCTTAGAGAAAAACGACCCATCCTCTTGAGATTAATTGAAGGAAAAACTCTTAACTTGTTCGGATTTGACAGATTTATGGTTTTGGGTTTTTTTTTTTATTTTAAGGATCACATAAATCCCTTTGAAAAAACCATCTCCATGCTTAAAAAAAATCCAGAAAAATCACTACAAATACTAACAAGAAAAAACGACCCACACTCCAGGG
>JAOXJP010226526.1:0-11473 GCA_025762735.1 Platanus orientalis | reverse complement strand
ACTATACCCCTACCCATTATCTTGGTGGTGTTTTCATCAGCAAATGCTACACTTGTAAAATGTAATATGTTGTAAATTCCATAAACTGTAAAATACATGTCATATAGACTAGGACATGGATAGAACCATGTTAGAGTCTAGGAGATCCTTGGGTCCAAACATCATGAAGATCATCATCAAGCGTCAATGAAGCCTCAAGAGACCTGGGAGTCAACAAGTCATCCCAAAGGATTTATGTCTATCTCCAAGCTCACATAAGGCAAAAATAGGTAATGAGTAGTTAAGGTGAATCAAGGGTCCATAAAGTTGTTCCCAAGGTCTACGGACCTTCCCAGACCATGGAGGGGTGATCTAAAGTCCTCTGTAGCATTCCCAAGCATTTAGAAGGAATTACAAAGAATTTGGATCAATCCAGGATTGAACCACTGTGATCCAAATGGTTTGGATCGATCCAGTAACTCTTAGGTTGTAGGATCTGAGTGTCTTTGCATTTAGATCAATCCAAAGTAGCGAAAACACTATATAACGGTATAAACTTTAAAAAATAGTTTCCAATCAATGGCCTAGATCTTTTGACCATTTGGAAAAGTTCTAATCTAAGGGGCATGAATAAAATTCGTCTAATATATATGGAGAAGAACTCAAATGAGCAAGGTAATGGTCATGAATAAAAAATCACAACTCTCTTGCTCTAGAATTGAGAAATTAGTAAGAGATTAAACTCTTAATTCTTTTGAAAATCTCTCCAAGCTTAGATAGGTAAATCATGAAAGTCTAGTTTTATCCTAGGGGGGTGAATAGGATTTATAAAAATTCTTTTAAATTAACCCCCACTTTAAAATTTCAATTTAGATATTATTGTAGACTTTAGAATTTAGTGCACACCAAGATATAGTTCAATTTGTAAAGGTGCAATTCAATGGCAATTCTTAATTTTGATCTTTTAATAGGTTTAAATTCCTACTCTATAGCAAATATGAAAGATCATATGAAAAATGTTATACATGCCATGTAGAGATAGAGAGAAGAGACAATTCACACCATAAGCAAACACACAACACAATGTTTATAGTGGCTCGGCACTCGAGCCTACATCCACTCTCAAAACTCACAATGGAGCTACTAAATTTTATTTAGATTGAATTACATTACAATCAAGGTTAAAATTTAAAAACCTATCTACTTACAAAGAGAGTTTTCTTTGTCTATGGAAATTGCTCTTGGAAACCCTAATATTGAGTTGTAAGTGCAATCATGTCGGCTGTCGACAGCCGGTCGGTGGCTTCCAAAACCAGCAATTCCTCTTGGAGGAACTATAGCCTGCGAAGTGGTAGTGGTGGGGCGATGGCTGAAGGCTTTTCTGGTGTTCGTTCTATTGAAGGAGTGCTGGTGACTTCTTCTAATGGTGGATGTGTTGTGGGTAAGGATGATGTTGTTGGAAGAGATGGTACTGAAGGACCTGTGGGTTCTGATCTAGATCCTTCTAATGGGAAGGGAGAGATTTCTATAAGATCGGTGTAGACTGCTATCAACGATCAAGGTAAGGAAATCCCGTGTGAAGATGAGGATCATAATATCTCTTTGATTCCAGATGAGGGCTGCGGTTTCCTATCTGAGGATCTGAGATGGTCTAGATCTTCATATGCTGATTCTAAAGATGATGGTGATGACTTTAGGGTTAAGGATTCCCAAGATCCTGATGGGTTTTCTATTGTGAATACGAAAGATAGATGTATTAATGTTTGAACCATGACCGATGTTGGTGCTGGATTAGAGGATGGTGAGATCCATCTCATTGATGGAAACCCTAATCCCATTCTTGCAGGAGTAAATGGACATGGTAATAAAAATTCCGATGATACTATTTTAGAAGCTAACGTAACTGCTTTATTATCCAAATCGGATATGATTCGATTGGTGAAAGAGTTTGATTCGATTAAAAAAGATGGTTCCATTCTTGAGTTCACTGCCATTAACAAGGTTCATAACCTTGTCAAAGAGAGAATGGCTAATGAAGAAGATGGACCTTCAAGGAATGAGAATGTTCATAATATTTTGAGTAAGGGTGACAAGATGGAGGGTGCTGATACTGCTCACACACAAGTGCAATCTTCAGCCCTTTGGCGTTCGTTATTTGACAATGTGAAAAGACAGGACGAAGATCTGAAATTGGCCTATCATAAGCCGTCGCTATTAAACGATGAAGATGTTGCTGTATGTCCTTAACCCATCATAGACAAGGAGGTGAAGCTTTGGAGTAATACTGTCGTTTGGAATTTTCTAGGTCAACAACCAAGTTAATCCTACGTGAAATCTTTGGTCAGTAAGATTTGGAAGTTAAAGGGGAGTGTGGATATCAGTTTGTTAGATACTAGAATTTTTGTTTTTAAGTTTTGCTGTACTGAGGATAAGCAGACTGTTCTTGAAGGTGGCCCGTGGAATTTTGATAAGGCACCGATGATTGTCAGAAGTTGGGACCCTTCTCTGGAGCTTAAGAAGGTTTTTCTTGATAACATTATTGTTTGGATAACATTGCCTCACCTTCCCTTTCAATATTGGTCCTCAGATGCTCTAGGGATCATTAGGAGTGTGGTGGGTAAACCGATATGCACCGACAAATATAAGATGAAGGAGAGACTATCATATGCTTGTATTTGTGTGGAGGTTGATGCTTCCAAACCACTAAAAGATTATGTTAAAATCGTTTGTGGGGATGGAAGTATATTAGAGCAAAAAATGATGTATGACTGAGCCCTCAGCGCTGTGATTTATGCATGTGCTTTGGCCATAATAATTCCCAGTGCCCTAATATTCTGAAGAGGAAGCAAGTTTGGCGAGTAAAAGAAAAACAACACGATGTCGTTGTTGTAGATGCTGTTGTAGTTGATACTGTTGAAGCTGCTGTTGCTACTGTAAAGCTTGTTGTTGATATCGATGTTGCTGTTAATGCACATGTTGAGGGAAGTAAATCAACTTTAAAACATATTTTAGCAAGAAAAAAATTGTCCAGCAACCAATTTCAAGCCCTTGCCAATATGGAGGAAATGGATAAATTAATTGACGAAGCAACAGGAGATTCTGAGGATGAATTGGGTGATGTTGCTGTTGGTGTTGAAGATGTTCTCACTGATTATCATCAGATAAAAGCCTGTTGGACTGGTAAACCTTTTGAGCGTGCTGTGCATACAAATACTTCCCCATATAATTTTTAGAATGTCGCTAACACCAGCTTTCCAACTCTCAACGTTGCTGTTGGTAATGAGATGCCTTACTCTCTTGCTGTTGATACTAATAGAGTCAGTATAGCAAACTTAAATGCCACTACCAAAACTTTTACTTCTCATCATAGTAAAGGTAATCACACATGTCAAATCATGTGTATAAGTTGAAGAAAGCACTATATGGGCCGAAACAAGCCCCTAGAGCTTGGTATGATAGATTGACCAATCCTAGTGGACTAATTTTTCATCAGGGGGAGTGTTGACAAAACACTTTTTATCTAGAAAAAATATGGTCACATACTCATCGCACAGATCTATATGAATGACATCATATTTGGATCCATATGTGAAGAGTTTTCACATGGGTTTGCTCATACAATGAAATCTGAATTTGAGATGAGTATGAAGGGAGAATTTCTATTCTTCCTTGGATTATAAATCAAAAAAACTTCGGATGGAATATTTTTCAATCAATTCAAGTTTGTCAAGGATTTATTATCTAAATTCGACTTTTGGAGTTCAAATCAATTGATACTCTAATTAGTACGAGCGAGAAAATCACTAAGGATCTCGATAGAGTCGATGGTGATCTTAGAGGATATAAGAGTATCATAAGGAGTTTGCTATATTTGATAGCAAGTAGACTTGACATTGCCTTTAGTGTAGGTGTCTGTTCTAGATATCAAGTTGCACCAAAGGAATCTCATATGAAAGTGGCCAAAAGAATTATACGTTATGTCCACGGGATAATTAACTTTGGTCTCTGGTATCCATTTGAGACCGTACCAATAGTGGCTGATTTTTCAGATGCTAATTAGGTAGGCAATGTTGATGACCATAAAAGCATTGGTGGTGGATGCTTTTACGTAGGAAATTGTCTTGTCTCATAGCATGGTCAAAAGCAAAATTCAATATTATTATCAACAGCCGAGGCAAAGTACATTACTGCTAGGAGTGGATGCACACAACTACTATGGATGAAGCAGATGCTTGCAGACTAGGAGTTGTCTCAATCTACGATGAACCTATTCATAGACAACTCAAGTGCAATCCATATTTCTAGAAATCTAGTTTAACACTCTGAAACTAAGCACATTGATATTCGTTATCATTTCATCCAAGAAATGGTTGAAGACAAAACAATATCTCTAGAGTATGTATCGATGGAGGATCAACTGACAGACATCCTCACAAAAGCCTTAGACTCAAAAGATTTGAGTATCTACGAGGTGCAATGGGAATGTGTTTCATATAAAGTCACATTAAAAAACTTACCCCCCCAAAAAAAGAAATCATTTAAGTTGGGGTAAGTGGGGCCATCCGAGCAAAATTAGGGGAATCTGGGGTTTTTCACCCAAAAGATTCTATTTTGGATCGGTCCAGGATCAAGCCAAACTGGCGATACCCACGAGAAATGAATCGTCACTTGATATAAAAAGAAGGGGGATGCCCTAGTTAAATCCAAGATCGAACCAAGGTCACTTTCCAGGCATTTTAGCACTTCCTCCTCCTCTTCTTAACCATCCTTGTGCATTTTTCGAAACCTCCAAGCCGAAACCATATCGAAGAGAGATTTGGGGAAAGCTCCTCTACATGAGAAGGAACAAATCTAGTGACCTAGGACTGTGCCTACAAACTTCAGGGCATTGAGGAATGTCGCTGTCTTCCACAACTATACAAATATCTTCTTAAAGACGAGGATTTTTGTTGAAAGATTTGTGATGTAGACAACACTCAGGGACTTCACAATTGACACAACGATTATGAACGATGGATGGTTACAAATCACCCTCATTAAAGACAAGGTTCAACAAGAAGCCATCTGCAACTTCTACGCCAATATCCACAACACGGACCACACCCAGCTCTCGTTCGAAACTGAGGTGTATAGCGTTTGTATGTTGATCAACCCAGACTGGGTTTCCATGCTACTGGGGATTGCTCACCCTACAATAGGCGTTGTTGTCTTCCTAAACCAGAGGATTAACAAAGCTCACATTTCTGATCTTTTCGAGAGAAAGGGCACCTCATGGGTAAGAAGTTGCCGATTGCCGAGTGTTTTATGGTAGCTTGAGTGCTCGACATTATCCTTGTGCATAATCTGTTGCAGACGACACACAAGACAGTCATGATGGATGATAGGGCGCAACTGGTCACCAGCTTGATGGAGGGAGAATTCATTGATGTCCTAGCCATCATGTGCTACATCATGTTACAAACTTCTATAAATGATGGGACAAAGAGGGGACTACCATACAGAGTATAAGTCACTCAACTTCTTGAGTAGTGTGGAGTGACATTCCCTAAAGATGCTAAGACTCTTTTCTAGGGTCTTCCTATCGATGATGCCACCATCAAGAGGATGGACGTTCAAAGGTGAGCTATGCCATAGGTAGTTCTGGACACTGGAGAGGCAGCTTAGCCTGTCTCAGCTCTTGTTCGTGATCCTGCACTGGCAGATGTGCCACCACCAATCATAGAGACCATAGCCACTATTGTCCCCTCCGGATCCATTCCCCCAGTTCCAGCACTCTCAGTGACCCTACTGCCAGCTTTCTCGGGTCTAATCCGAGACATTCATGCTGACTTTGGGCGCATTCTTAGAGGCTTTGACCGCCTTGGGAAGAAGGTGGAAAGCATGGATCAACGGTTAGTCTACATCGAGGGTATAGTCGATCCCTCCAAAGCACCAACATCCAGGATTATCCTTGACATTCTCACCAGCTAGGATGAGGATGAGGATGAGGATGCGTAGAGCCTCTTCTTGATCATTTTGATAGATTTTGATGTATTTTCCATTTTCTTGATGTCTTCTTGTAAAGACTTTGAAAATGAATGAAAATATGATATTTTATCCTCTATGCTGGCATTTCATATATACACCTTTGGTATTCATGACAAAAAGGGGGAGAGTCAAATAAATTTTGGTTAAAAATTGGCAAAATTCTGAAAATTAAAGGAAATTTTGGATCTAAAATTGGTATATCATAGTCAAAGGGAGTAAAAACATGTAGATTAATGGAACTCTACATGTCATTAATTTGTAAAAAAAAATAGATCAAGTGAAATTCTTCGAACTAATTATGCTCAACTCACATTCACTTATATTTATCATTCTTGATACCTTAATTCATGGGCATATGCATTTCATTACATTCATTTACTTGCTTGTGTGTTCATTATACTCTATCATTTAACTAGACTAATCTTAGCTTGAGAAAGGTATACTTTTGTCAAATAAATTTTAGGAACTTAGAGCTAAAGCACATTGCGAATGAAGAGCAATTAATGAAAAGCCTGAGCATGTATCAAGGGGAAAAGCCAAAGAAATTCAACGAAGATATATAGCTAGAGTTAGAGTCCATGTAATTATTGTAATATTCATTTTGCACTGCAGTTTCATGTATTTTAAGTTTTGTCATGGAATTCCCAAAGGGGGAGATTGTAAATGTAATGTGTTGTAAATTCTATTAACCATAAAATACATGTATTGTATAGACTAGGATATGAGTGAAGTCATGTTAGAGTCTAGGTAGGTCTTGGTCTCAAGCTTAGTGAAGAACAACCTCAAGACACCAAGAAGAACTGAAGGAAAGTAAACTAGGAGCTTACAAGTCATCCCAAAGGATTCACAAATCACTCTAAGTTCACATAAGGTAAATCAGATAAAGTGACATAGTCAAGGTGAATCAAGGGTCCAAATAAAAGTTTCAAAGGTCTATGGATCTTCCTGGACCATGGAGGGATGATCCAGAGGTCTCTATAGCCTTTCCAAGGATTTTGGAGGCTTTACAAGACATTTGGATTGATCTAGGATCGATCCAAACATCCTAATTTGATCTAATTAATTTGGATCGATCCGAACTTATTTAGATTGATCGTAGATTGAACCGGCAACTCTTGAGTTATAGGTTCTCAGTGTTTTTGCATTTGGATCGATCCAAGATCGATCCAAAGTTGCTAAAACACTATATAATGATTAGAACTTTAAAAATTTGTTCTAAATCAATGGCCCATCTTTCTTGACCATTAGGGAATGTTCTAATTGAATGGACATGAGTCATTTTCATCTAATATAAGAGAGATTGATCTTCAAAGAGCAAACTAATGGTCATGAACACAATCTAAGCTCTCTTGCTCTTGTTTTGGGAAAAACTATGAAAGATTTGGTTTTCTAACTTTTGAGAAATCTCTATAAAAACTTAGATTGAAAAATCTATACCCAAAGACCATTCTTTAGTTTCCTTCTTGCTCTTACCTAGACCAATCATCAAGAAGAAGGATTCAAGGGTTGTCTAAATCCTTGTGAAGAAGATAGTGGATTCTATAGTTACACCTTTGTCAACAAAGAACAACCCAACGGGATTGGCTCACTTAGCTTGAAGAGCCAACCAAAACGCCTTCGGGATCAATAGTTACATCTAGCTCAGCAAGGAGTAATCCCAAAGTGTGTGGAAGAAAACACCAACCTTTAAAGAGGTACACACCTGCTTTAAAATTTAAATTTACATTATTGAGACCTCTCCCGTCGAAGACATTGAGAGAATTGACACTACCGCCGGAGACACCGGTAGTGTAGACCCTTAACTCATCCGCTGGAGACACCGGAAGAATAGACCATAGACCACACCCACCAGAGACATCGGGTGTAGCTTTCTTAGCATGTAGACTAGGCTTTTGTTTAATTTTAGTCTTGATTATAGCATTTCAATCTTAATAAAATTATACAACTCGGTGGTGAGCTTTCTAAGAGTCGATATAGGCTATTGTATCGAACCACTATACATTGTGTGTACATTGTGATTGCTTGCGGTTTGCCTTTACATTTAGAATTTAAATTGTTAAGCATTGCACATATTAGAACACTTTCACATACAATACTATTGAGCACTTGCACACCATATCATTATCATATTCATGTTCACAATTCAATTGTAGTATAACACCGAGAATAATTTAATTAACTAAAGAACAATTGAATTCGGGATCATCGATTTTTTTAAAATATATCCTATTCACCCCCCCTTTAGGATCAATATTGAAATTTCACAATTGAAGTGACCTTGCCATTGTGGCATATTGCAATGGAAGTTACCCTACCATTGGAGATACAATTCAAAGGAAGTGACCATGCCATTGGAGATACTATTTAATGAAAGTGGCCCTGATATTAAGGGTAAGGTGTAGTGACAGTGATTCCATAGTTAGAAACCAAAGTAATAGTGAAACTGTAGTGACAACGATTCCATACTTCGGGACAAAACGAAAGTATAAGTGTAGTGAAATGAAAGTGATAGTGCAAGTGTAAGTGAAGTGCTACTGTAGTGAAGTGTGAAAGTGATAATGCCAGTGTAGTGAAAGTGATAGAACAAGTGTAGTGAAGTATAAATGGGTGTAAGTGTAGTGAAGTGTAATTGATAGTGTAAGTCTAGTGAAGTGCAAGTGGGAGTGTATGTGGTGAGATGATAGTGATACGACATATATAGTGAAGTGTTGGCGTTATGACCATGTGAAGTGTAGCGTAGTGAAAAGACATTGCATGAGTAGTGTGGTGTGAGTGAAACTTCATGTATAGTGCAGTGCAAAATATAATGCATAAGTAGAGATATAAAAGAATGAAAATGCTTGTGTAATGATATAGAGAAATGGTAATTAATAAGAGATGACATAATAGAGAAAATGTAACGTGTAATGATACTAAATAAAATTACACACATTTAATGTAAGAAAAGAAAAATAACACATATACATGCTACGAAAGAGAAAGTAGATACTTGCAATAAAAATGTACTTATAAACATCGATATGATTGTAATATTGCATGATTAGTGGTATGAAAATGGAATAATGTATATGTTAGAAAGTGACAAGTAAGTAAATTGCATGATGAATCATGTTAGAAAATAAATTGCATAATGAACCCTATTAGCAAGAAGAATTGTAAGATGAGCCATGTTAGTAAGTCAATTACATTAACTCATGGAATGTTTAAAAAGTCTACATCATGCACTATTTCAACATTTGTATTACTGGGTTATATGGTATTTTGCTATCATGTATGGCGTGTCTTGTTTGACCCATTTTTGTAGTATATTTTGTAAGCCCTCTTACAAGCTGTCAAGCTTATCCAAACTGACACAATTTTTCAGAATGAAATATGGCAAACTTGTATTGTGTTGGGAACCAGTGATGATTGGAGGCATGAGGGTGATGCCGCTTTAGTGTCTTTTCAGTATTAATCATAGTTTATACTTTGGATATTTGGATCCGTTAGTGGGATTGATCTAATTTTGACGTTTAGAATTATGGTTGTAAACATTATATTTTCAGAGATTGGTTAGTGGGAGATTTGACTCTTTATGGCGAATGGAAATGAATGGTTTTGTTTCCCCGTTGCTTACTGTGAGTGTGTGGTTATGATAGATTATTTTCTGTTGCATAATGAGTTTATATAGTTGGCATGTTCATTATATTCTACTGTGTACGTGAGTAACCAAGGAATATATATATATGTGTGTGTGTGTGTGGTGACATTAGATGTATCAACCCCCTTGTTACAACCCATTAAAGCTATAGATTTGGGGTATGACAACAGGCTGACACGTGATGCTTTTTGAATTTGGTGCTTCTTTTAAATAGGGAGCAAATGTGAATTTGAACTCTCTTTTATGGAAATAACCATGTAACCCCATTTTTATGGGTAAACCTATGTGAAAACTTTTTTTTTTATACAGTTTTTACCTCTATAAACCTCACATTTTGTGCATGGGAACACAGAGGGACAGATAAATTGGATGTAGCATATCCTTTCCCAGAGAGTAAGCATATTTACTTAACTATTAGATATGTTCATTAAACGTTTATTGGCAAGAAACTGAAAAAAAAAAATCTTTCGCAGAATATTACTATCTAATGATTCTAGTAACTAATAAAATATGTGCCTCCCCTACTAACATTATTGACCGAGGAAGAAGAACTCATCGTCCTTCTCATGATCATTACAAGATTTATCTGTTAAAATCCAGAGTCTTTACTAAAGAAACCGTTCAAAAAAAAAAAAAAAACCTCCATCTAAATAATAACTATTAGGTCGTGTTTGGTTGTCACCTATAATGAAATCATAAATTTTAAATTAATTCCCATGGTATTTGAGGCCATTTGGTGATGATTCAAATTGAACTCATTTAGATGCATATAAAATTGTCAACTAAAATTAGAAATGAAATCATCTTAGGTTTTTACTAAAATGAAATGATTTATTTTATAATTCTTATTTTGGTGGTGAAGGAAATCAATTCATTTACATCGGAGTTCATATGCACTGAGATACTATGACAAACCAAAATGAAATGGTTTATTTCCAAGTGACAACCAAATGGAGGCTTAGCCTTTGCTATATGATGGGAAGATACCATTGATTTGCATAATGAAATAAATGTTCTGTTCAGGACACCGGAGGACTTCACATGAAATAAAATGGGTAGGGGTTAGATTAAATTTCAAATTCACACCCATTTTATTCCATATGATGTCCCCTGGTGTCCTGAACACCAAATCCTGGACAGGACATTTGCTCCCTTTGCATAACCGTTTAACATTTTAGGGGAATGTACTTGTCCCAACCCTTAAGTGGACCTTTAGTCTATTCCATCATGACCCTTGGGTGGGTGATGTCCAGTCTGACAAAACAGATATCCGTCGAGCAACAATAAGGTTGGGATGACTTGAAACCCGACATGTCCGGCTCGAAAAATAATTGGGCTAGACCAACTTAATTCTGGGATGGACTGAATTTGGGCTCAACTTTTAGGCCCGAGTTTTGTTAGGATCAAGTTCGGACAGGTTCAAGTTCAACCCGGGGTCTGGCCCAAACTAGTTAGCAAATTAATAATTTTATTTATATGTTGATATTAAGTCTAAGTTTTGTTTTTATTCTTTTTGGATCCATATATTTTTTTAACAAATTTACTGTCATCAAATAGTTCAAGTGTAAATTGTTTAAAAAACCCCATATAATATGCATTTAGGGGCAATTATGGGTCTAAAATGAACTCAAAATTTAATAGAAGAGTTTTAATTTGGGCAGTTCAAACTCGGCTCAAAGCACGTTGTTTTATAATGAGCTGAGTTCGGGCCCAACTTTTAGGCCCAAAGTTTTATTCTGGGCGAGTTTGGGTTCGAGTAAAACATTTCAGGCTGAGTTTGGGCAGACCTCAGCCCGGCTCAACCTAGCCCGATTGACTGCCCTAAGC